>CAUYQU010048055.1:0-10575 GCA_963574635.1 Cheracebus regulus
TGCTGGGTCAAATGGAATTTCTATTTCTAGGTCCTTGAGGAATCGCCACACTGTCTTCCACAATGGTTGAACTAGTTTACACTCCCACCAACAGTGTAAAAGTGTTCCTATTTCTCCACATCCTCTCCAGCATCTGTTGTCCCCAGATTTTTTAATGATTGTCATTCTAACTGCCATGAGGTGGTATCTCAATGTGGTTTTGATTTGCATTTCTCTAATAATCAGTGATGATGAGCATTTTTTCCTATGTTTGTTGGCCTCGTATATGTCTTCCTTTGAAAAGGGTCTGTTCATATCCTTTGCCCACTTTTGGATGGATTTGTTTGTTTTTTTTCCTGTAAATTTGTTTTAGTTCTTGTAGATTCTGGATATTAGCCCATTGTCAGATGAGTAGATTGCTAGAATTTTTTCCATTCTGTTGGTTGCCAGTTCACTCTAATGATTGTTTCTTTTGCTATACAGAAGCTCTGGAGTTTAATTAGGTCCCATTTGTCTATTTTGGCTTTTGTTGCCAATGCTTTTGGTGTTTTAGTCAATTTTCTAAGTTATGATGAAAAAGACAAAAATTCCATCACTAATTAGTCATTAATAAAAGAGAAGAAAATAACTTATTATCTCAGATTAAATCTGGCTTCTAAAGATCTTGAACTGTTTATTATTAGTTGTTTCTCTAAACAATTGCCCTTATATACACAAAACACAATAAATCAATAGTGATACATATTTGCTACAAAGTGATAGCTACACTCTAAAAGATATAAATTATGTATCTGTCTATAATCCATTTGTATAGATTGTTTTCTTCCTTATCTACGTATGCAGAGTGGAATTTGTTTGTGTTTTCTTTAGCCATGCCATTAGTGGACAGAGGGTAATGTTTTGAGGCAGAGTAACCTGAATTAGAATCCTAAATCTGCCTCTTATTAGCTAGTCTACCTTGGATAAATTACCAATCATTTTGTATTTTCCTTATCTATCAAAGGGAATTCCTCGTTGTTTCGATTATATTATGAGGAATAGTAATGATATATGCAAAATACCCAGAATGGTGATTAGCATAAATTAATTTTATTTGTACAGTACATGCTAATATGACTTCAAAGACCAAGGGAAAACAATGACAACAATGATAACAGAAGTCAGTATTTGTAACATCTGTGATTCAGCCAGGAAATTCCTTAGGGAAAAGTTAGGTGTTAAAATAATTCAGTATTTTTTTTTTTCTGGTGCAAACTACAAGATGAAAGCATGGCCATATAGCAAATTCAATAAGAATGTAGATAATTGATTTATTAGAAATTCTCAAACCATTCATCTTTAAAGTCAAAATGTTTGGCTTACTTGTCTCAAAGTTTTTATGAAATATAATTGGATAATGATTATAAAGTCAAATTTTTATTAAGAATAAATAGCCTATTAATTTTATCTAGCTTGTTTTCAATTTGGTGAACCACGTTGTCCAAACTGTGGCATCTCTGATGATGATAAAATAGCATAAAAGTGCAAGACAGAGTTTTGTAGAGTGTTTTTACCCATTTGCCCAGAATGAACATTAGGAGTTATTATTGCATCTAATCAAAGGTGGAGTGTGGGTTTTTATAATTTTAGAATTATGCTTTTTATCTTTCTTAGTCTTTCTGTTACTTATAACAGAATACCTGAAATCATATCATTTAGAAATAATATAATTTATTGATTGCAGTTTTAGAACCTGAGAAGTCTCATATTGAGGGACTGCATCAAGTGAGAGCCTTCTTGCTGGTGGAAACTTTCTGAAGAGTCTTAAGACAGTTCAGAGTATCACAGGGCTTGGGGGCTGAGCATAACATGCCAGCTCAGGTCTGTCTTCCTCTTCCTATGAAGCCACCAGTTCTCCTCCTATGATAACCCATTAATCCTTTTATCTACTGATGGGTTAACCTTTTTATTCAGGCAGAGCTCTCATGATTCAATTACCTCTTAAAGGCCTCATCTCTTAATAATGCCACATTGGGAATTAAGTTTCAACACAAGTTATAAAGGAGACATTCAAACCATAAGATTATCTATATTGGGAAAATATGAATGATTTGTCTGAAAATATAACAGAAGCTCTTTTCTCTCCAGATTCAGAAAGGAATAATATGGCACAGTAGATCTAACTGTGAGCTTTGATGATAGAAGCCCATTGATGACAACTACCATAGTCATCTATAAGATCATTAGATTATCACTACAGTTTCCTATAAAACAACTACAGGCAGGGTGTGGTGGTTCTCACCTGTAATCCCAGAATTTGGGAGGCTGAGGCTGGTGGATCACCTGAGGTCAGGAATTCGAGACCAGCCTGACCAACATGGAGAAACCCTGTCTCTACTAAAAATACAAAATTAGCCAGGTGTGGTGGTGCATGCCTGTAATCCCAGCTACTCAGGAGGCTGAGGCAGGAGAATCACTTGTATCTGGGAAGTGGAGGTTGTAGTGAGCTGAGATCATACCATTGCACTACAGCCTGGGCAACAAGAGTGAAACTCCATCTCAAAAAACTAAAAAAATAAAACTGTAATAAAATATGTGTTGTAAACCATTGATAGAACTAGCTAAGGTATGGCTATATAGCACACAGCAACCTCAGGGGCACAAGGATAGTCTACAACATGTATAATTAATGATAATTATTAACATTGTACTGACCCAAATGTTTATATCTTATTACTTTCTTTATACCTCATATGTAAGCACAGTACAATATGACAGATGACATATATTTATGTTATCAGTGAAAGTGAGTTATAATGAGTTTTTGAGCTTTATGAACCTTTATTTTAAAATAGTACTTAGCATATTTTAGGGTCTGAAAATTAGATATGGAGCATTGCATTTATGAGAGATTAAGAAAATATGTAATTACCTGAAAAACTCCTCAAATGAAAGTTCAGAGGGTAACAAATTTAATATGAACTTTAAAAATACATATCCTAGTAATTTTTACTTGCTTCTAGGTATAACTGAATTATTATGCCTTTGTTTTCCATGTGAAAACATGTGTTGTTTATCTGAGAAATTGTCTGGATAAATGCAGTGTATGTACTTGAATGTTTTACAGTGCTGTTCCAACTGGAAACTGCTATATGTCACATTTGTTTTATATATGAAAATAATCTATGAAGAATTTATGGACCAAGAAAAAAGATATTGCATTAGTTTTCTATTTCTAGGGGCTGAAATCAGCCTGCTAACTTATTTCTTTCAGAGGTTGCAGGAAAGCATCTATTCCTTATATTTTTCAGCTTCTAGAGGCCGCCAGTATTCCTTGGCTTGTGCCACGTCACTTCAATCTCTGCTTCTGTCATCACATTGCTTCTCTTTGCCTGACCTCTCTACATCCCTGTTATAAGAATCCTTATGATTACACTGGGCTCACCTAAATAATCCAGGATAATCTTCTCATAATAAAATCTTTAACTTAATCTCATTTACCAAAATTTTTCCCCATTAAGGTTACATTCACAGGCTCCAGATATTAAGATGTGTACTTATTTGAGGGTGGGTATTACTCAGTTTAGTATTGTCCAGCCACTGGCCTCCAAGGATTTACATCTATCCACATGCAAAATATATTAAAAACATCTCAACATTCATAAAAGCCTAATTCCATTAAAACATCAACTTAAAGTCCAAAGTCTCATCTAAATTTTGTCAGATCAAAGGTACCAAATATAGTAATCTAAATCACATAATTCAGGTATAGTTGAGAATCTTGCATGATCTATCCTAGGACAAAATTTCACCCCATCTGTAGGCTGATGAAACTAGAAAACAAATTGTCTGCACTCAAAATACAATGAAGGGTGTGACAGGAATGATATATAAGTTATAGATATTTCTGTTTTAAAAAAGAAAAGGAGGAAGGAAACAAAAGGAAAAAGAAAAAGGAGTTATTGGTCCCAAGCAAATTTAGATATATAACTTTGTAGAAATACAAATAAAACTCCATTAAGCTTCAAGACCTTGGAATAATCCTATGTGGCTCTTGCCTCCATTATCTAGGAGTGCAGCTCTACCATGAGTCATTCTCCCCTTTTTTTCTTGAAAGGTAGGTATGCTTGCAGCTGAACCATTCTATTAGGCTTTTCCCTCCCTGTATAATTTTGGGAGCCTGATTGCCTTCTTTCATTCTGTCCTATCGGTGTCTCTTCCAGTTCAAGCTGGCAGTGTTCTTGCTGATAAAACATGCTTAAGAATCTCTTGGCTTCCTCATGTATATCACAAAGATTTGCTCCATTAGTCAAGAGGTTCCTCCAAAGAGCTTTCCTAAATAATCCTGTCTTTCTTCCTGGGTTCTGCTGAGATGGTTAAGGAATTTATCAGCTACTTGCCTAATCTCTTCACAGAGTCCTCTCTGTTCTTGAGTACTCTGCAGTTTTTATCCTTTTAAGGCACTAACAAAGGTTGTGGAACCACATCTTTGGCTTTCTAGTCTAAAGCACATTCTCCTGCCAAAGTAGCTCCTAATTTTAGCATCTTTTGCCATCAAGATAAGCTGATAATTTAACAGATCATAAAATATTGGTTCCTTGTTGCTAAACATTTCCCTCAATTTATCTCTTTCTTTTGCATTTTACAATAGGCAGCAAGACGAAACCAGGCCCACCTTTAACCCTTTGCCTGAAAATCTCCTAAATACCCAAGTTCATAGCTTATATGTTTTGTTTCCACTTATAACTGTAGGGCACAATTCAACTGTTTCCTGCTACTATGTAACAAGGGTCCATTATCCCCTAGTTTTAAATAACATGTCCCTAATTTCCTTCTGAGCTCTCAGCAGCAGCACATTTAAAATCTATATTTTCACCAACATTCTGTTTATGATAATTTAGGTTTTCTGTAAGATGATGTAAGTTTCCTGTACCATGCTCCTCAGTTTCTTCTAAGCCCTCACAAGCAATGCCTTTAATATTCAGATTTCTACTAACAGCCTGTTCAAAGAAATGGAAGCTTTTAAAATCCTGTTCCTCAAAATTAGTTCAGCCTTTTCCCATTACCAAATCCTTAAGCAGCTTCTACAGGTTTAGCATTTGTTACAGCAGCACCCCACTTCCAGTACCCATATCTGTATTCAGTTCCTGTTGTTGGTGTTTAAGCTTAAAGTATCAGTGGAACTGGTGCATTCTGGAGGCTCCAGGAGAAACTTTTCACCTTGTGCTTTTCAGCTTCTAGAGCCTGCCTGCAGTCTTGGGCTTGTGTTCACATCACACATGCAAGGTGCAAAGACCAGCAAGAGCTTCTTCTCCACATTAAGAAATAATTTTAAGTAGATTCTATGCATCAAAAACTGAGTCTATTCACAAAATAAAAGAGAGGAGCACAGTAATGTCTAGTTTATTATTATTCATGTTGTGAATCTTAAATAAGAAAGAGATTTCTAAATAGAAAAAAAAACCCCTCTCAAAATTCTTTTATATTTCAGAGTCTAACATTATCCTAAGGCACAGATAAGCAGTTCTTTTGTTCGACGTCCCAGTAAATATGTTATCCAATCAACTAGTTACGTAAGAAAACCATTCTATCCCCAAATGCCTAAGCAGGTTGTATTCAATTATATTTAACATTTTAAAACTACGCATGTACTTGAAAAGTTTCCTAATCATTCAGTCTTTTTCCAACATGGGTATGGAGCCTGGTAACATGAAAGTTGAGGGAAAATTTTGCACTTGTTCAGCAGAGGTATATTTTGTAAAGGGAATATTATTACAGGTGAACCAAAGTAGAACAACTGTATTCATAGAATATTCTCTTTCTCATACCTCATTTAATTCCTGACTGTCAGGTCAATTGTTACTATTACATATTAATGGGGTATTATAAGACCAATTGCTTGGTGCTCTCCTAGAAATCCTTTTTTTGGCCATCTACTTTTAATTTTCCTGACATCCTTTTCTCTGATACTTTTTAAATTGTTCTTCTAACAAATTAAGCAGTGCATATAAGTAATGCTAGTTAACAAAAACTTGAGCTAAGAAGAATTGCGAATACTAAAGCACTTTTTTATTGGCATCCCGTCTTTAGCATTCCAGTCCATCACCATCTCCATTTTCTAAGGGATACCCAGTGCTATCAAGGCACTCAATTGAACATACACATATTTTCCCCACCTTACTTTTCTCTTATTTCACTTCTATTCACTTTTGCTTCTAAATTCTTTCTGTCTCTGAACCTGAAAGGAAGCAACCTAGTTAAAGCAGGAATTGAGAGTACGAAGACAGTGAAGTCAGAAAGATGTTAATCCTCCACACTGTCTGGTCGCGTTGAGGATATTTCTCTTGTGTAGTAGAAAACTGGAAATAACTGGGTCTATTGAAACTCTTCTTTCCCAAGTTCTATTGAAGTGAAGAATAGAAAATTTAGAAATAGTAGGATTTAGGAGATAATTTAATTTAATTCACTACTTTTGTGACAAAGATATCCAGAGGAATTCAGGGATTTGCCCAGGATAATGCAAGGACTAGAATTTGAGCTTAGTGACTCAATCAAGTATTCTTTTGGCTGCATTTTATATCCTTAGTCAAGTTAAGAATAAAATAAACTTTGTTCTGGCATTTCACCTTGCTGTCTTAGATGATTTCTTTCCTAAATCTCACCTTCAAGAAATCCAGATGTCATGTAGATTAGCAGAATGTATTTAGTAACAAATCTTAATACTCTAAAAATAAAGCACACATAAACTAACAGGAAAAATTAAAGAAATTATTGAATGATAAACCATAAATTATGAAAATTGACTTTTTTCTCCTAGATAATTTGGAAATCTCTAGGATTGATTTATTGTTGTGTTAGCCAGGTTCTCATATTGCTTAGCCTTTCTGAGACTTGTTTCTCTTGATTTATTTTTATTTACCACGAAAATTCACAATACATTAAATTATGTGTGTGTGTGTGTGTGTGTGTGTGTGTGTGTGTGTGTGTGTGTGTGTGTGTGTGTTTTGAGACAAGCTCTTGCTGTATCACCCAGGCTGGAGTGCAATGATGATCATGGCTCAAAGCAGCCTCAACCTCCTTGGCACAAACAGTCCTTCCACCTCAGACTCCGAGAAGCTGGCACTGCAGGCAAATGCTACCAGGCCTGGCTAATTTTTAATATTTTTTTGTTGGGACAGGGTTTCCCTATGTTGCCAAGGCTGGTCTTGAACTCCTGAGCTCAAACAATCCACCCACCTCATCTTCTCAAAGTGCTGGATTTACAGGCATGAGCCACTGACCGGGGCCAATAATATTTTTAAGATTATGAAAGTTTCTGTTTGTCTCAGATGACTGAGTTTATAGCAAAATACAGTGCACCATTTTCTTACAATTAAGCTCAGCATTTAAATATTTGAATAGAAACACATTGAGAAAAAATACTGTCCCAATCTTCTCAAACCACTAGATTATATTTTTGATAAAATGTATCAGTCACTGCTACCAGTATTTCTTTCATAAATAATTAGGCAGATTGATAACACCATAGATTCAAATGTCTCTGCAACACTTCCCAGAAATTTTGCAACTTTTCTCTATTGAGCTCTCAGTCTCATTTTCTGTAAATACTGTTTCATAGCTTCTCTACCATCCTCAGATTGCAAACTGTCCCTTCTGTTCCCTCTATTTTTGTGGATGTGCCTCATACTTTCAATTTGTCATAGAGTCGTAAGTAGAAAATATTTTTTCTGCATCTGTACCAATCTTATCTTTTCATCTTGCATTATAGTGGGAGAAATGTACGCCCTGGTAATGACTGCAATTTTACATTTCACTTCAGAAGTCACACTGTGAAGAATTCATTTCTTCCTATGTTCCCAAGGACTTCTTTTTAGGAAGAAGGTCCTCTCTTCTTTTTCCCCTTTATTTGCTCAACATTCTTTTCTATATTAGCACAAATTATTCTCATTATCATCCACACATATTTTAGTTTTTTATATTTAAAGCATAATTTTAAAAAAGCAATAACTTCTTTCTTGACTTTACAAATTCTTCAGCTATCTATATTTTCCTGTTTTTTACCATCAAACTTCTTGAAAGTGTTTGCTACAAACACCATCTCTACCTAATTCTGATTCAAAATTCTCAAAGTTTAAAATATTATGAACTATCTCCAATATATTGAAAAGCAAAGAGAATAATATAATACATAGCTATATGCTCACCTTCCCCAGGTTTAATTAATGTTGATATTTTGTGAAATTTTCTTAGGCTCTTTTCTCCTAAAGAAATACTATATTACACACATGGCTAAAGTTCACCCCATTTAATTCATTCTTTCATTCCAGAGGTTGACTATTATCATAAGATAGATATATATGTTTTCCACCCTAATATTTACAGTTTATAATATTTGTATCTACTCATAAATAATATATAATCTTTTAATCTCATATAGATATAAAAGCATAATTTATATAATTATATCTACATAAATTATATCAAAGTATTATTATACTTTTGTACTTTATGTTAATACATGCAGATCTAGTTTGCAAGTGTTACCATTAGTGTTCCAAAACATAAATATATCAAAATGTATTTATCCATTCACATGTTGATGGATATTTAGTTTGTCCAGCTTTTCATTCATATAAGCAACCCTACAATGTGCACACTTATTTATATTTCTTTGCTCAAATAAAAGTATTTATTTAGAAGAGGGGTTGGTAGCCTGAAGGTACAGCATCTTCAACTTTACTAGAGATAGTCAAAGTGGTTTTCAAAGAGGTTAAAACAATTTAAACTCCTATTATCAGAACATGGATATGTTTTCATTCTCCATATACTTAATTAATACTCATTTTAATCAGACTTTTAGATATTTGTTTATTTGAAGAGTATAAAATGGTTCCCATATTTTTTATTTATTACTGCATAACAAATTTCCTCAAAATGTAAATGACTTAAAACAGAAGGATTTATCTTATAATTTATGTGGATCACGATTCCAGGCTTGGCCTAAATGTGTATGTCTGCCTCAAGTTCTTTCATAGGGTGCAATTAAGAACTTAGCTGTGGCTGGGCTCTTGTCTAAAGGTTCTGTTGGAGAAGATTCACTCATGCTTACTCATGTGGTTATTAGCAGGCTTCAGTTTCTAATGCCTGTTATACTGAGGGTCTCAGATTCTCATTGGTATTGGAAAGAAGCCTCCCTCAGTTCTTTGCCACAAGCACCATTCTATAGGGCAGCTAACAGTATGGCAGCTGATTACATTCAAAGCAAGCAAGAGAATTAGAAAGCATGAGCAAGACAAAATTCACAGCCTTTAGGTAACCTTATCTCAGAAAAAGATTTCTTGATACTGTTCTTCATATATATATATAATTTTTGAGACGCAGTTTCACTCTTATTACCCAGGCTGGAGTGCAATGGCACGATCTCGGCTCACCACAGCCTCCACCTCCTGGGTTCAAGCAATTCTACCTCGGCCTCCCGAGTAGCTGGGACTATAGGCTGCACCACCATGCCCAGCTAATTTTTGTATTTTTAGTAGAGACGGGGTTTCACCATGTTGACCAGGATGGTCTCGATCTCTTGACCTCTTGATCCACCTGCCTCGGCCTCCCAAAGTGCTGGGATTATAGGCATGAGCCACCGTGCCTGGCCGTCTGTTCTTCATATTTTATTCATTAGTAACAAGTTACTGAGTCCATCCTCATACAAGGAGCCGGAGTTTCACAGAAGCATAAATACCAGGGAGTGGATATCATCTAAAGCCATCTTAGAAGCTGCCTACCACAGTATTTCATTGTTTCACTGTCACATTTTTCTGATTATTATTTTGACATCTTTTCATGTTTTTAGCATTAAGATTCCTGTTTTATGAATTACTCATTGATATTTTTTCCACTTTTCTGTTGAATAATGTTTGTTTTATTCTTTATTTTTTTTTCAAAATATGAGCAGTTATTATCTTTATTTTTGACTATCTTTGTGATCTCTTTGTCTTTTTTTTTTTATTGCATTTCAGGTTTTGGGGTACATGTGAAGAACATACAATATTGTTGCATAGGTACACACGTGGCAGTGTAATTTGTTGCCTTCCTCCCCTTCACCTATATCTGGCATTTCTCCCCATACTATCTCCCCCCAACTCCCCACCCCCCACTGTCCCTCCCCTAATTCCCCCCAACATACCCCAGTGTGTGATGCTCCCCTCCCTGTGTCCATTTGTTCTCATTGTTCAAAACCCACCTATGAGTGAGAACATGCGGTATTTGATTTTGTGTTCTTGTGTCAGTTTGCTGAGAATGATGGTTTCCAGGTTCATCCATGTCCCTACAAAGGACGCAAACTCATCGTTTTTGATGGCTGCATAATATTCCATGGTGTATATGTGCCACATTTTCCCTGTCCAATGTATCATCGATGGGCATTTGGGTTGGTTCCAGGTCTTTGCTATTGTAAACCATGCTGCAATGAACATTCGTGTTCATGTGTCCTTAAAGTAGAACAATTTATAATCCTTTGGATATATACCCAGTAATGGGATTGCTGGGTCGAATGGAATGTCTATTTCCAGGTCCTTGAGGAATCGCCACACTGTCTTCCACAATGGTTGAACTAGTTTACAC
>CAUYQU010048057.1:0-88391 GCA_963574635.1 Cheracebus regulus
TGATTTACTTCCGATTATGTGGTCAATTTTAGAGTAGGTGTGATGTGGTGCTGAGAAGAATGTATATTCTGAGGATCTGGGGTGGAGAGTTCTATAAATGTCTATTAGGTTTGCTTGTTCCAGGTCTGAGTTCAAGTCCTGGATATCCTTGTTAATTTTCTGTCTGGTTGGTCTGTCTAATATTGACAATGGGGTGTTAAAGTCTCCCACTATTATTGTGTGGGATTCTAAGTCTCTTTGTAAGTCATTAAGAACTTGCCTTATGTATCTGGGTGCTCCTGTATTGGGTGCATATATATTTAGGATCGTTAGCTCTTCTTGTTGCATTGATCCTTTTACCATTATGTAATGTCCTTCTTTGTCTCTTTTGATCTTTGTTGCTTTAAAGTCTGTTTTATCAGAGACAAAAATTGCAACTCCTGCTTCTTTTTTGCTTTCCATTTGCTTGGTAAATCTTCCTCCATCCCTTTATTTTGAGCCTTTGTGTATCCTTACATGTGAGATGGGTTTCCTGGATACAGCACAGCAATGGGTTTTGGCTTTATATCCAATTTGCCAGTCTGTGTCTTTTGATTGGGGCATTTAGTCCATTTACATTTATGGTTAATATTGTTATGTGTGAATTTGATACTGCCATTTTGATGCTAGCTGGTTGTTTTGCCTGTTAGTCGATGCAGATTCTTCATCGTGTTGATGCTCTTTACCATTTGGTATGTTTTTGGAGTGGCTGGTACTGGTTGTTCCTTTCTATGTGTAGTGCTTCTTTCAGAAGCTCTTGTAAAGCAGGCCTGGTGGTGATGTAATCTCTGAGTAATTGCTTGTTAGCAAAAAAATTTATTTTTCCTTCACTTATGAGGCTTAGTTTGGCTGGATATGAAATTTTGGGTTGAAAGTTCTTTTCTTTAAGGATGTTGAATATTGGCCCCCGCTCTCTTCTGGTTTGTAGTGTTTCTGCTGAGAGTTCTGCTGTGAGTCTGATGGACTTCCCTTTGTGGGTAACCTGATCTTTCTTTCTGGCTGCCCTTAGCATTTTCTCCTTCATTTCAACCCTGGTGAAACTGACGATTATGTGCCTTGGGGTTGCTCTTCTTGAGGAATATCTTTGTGGTATTCTCTGTATTTCCTGGACTTGAATATTGGCCTGCCTTGTTAAGTTGGGGAAATTTTCCTGGATAATATCCTGAAAAGTATTTTCCAGCTTGGATTCATTCTCTTCATCACATTCAGGTGCAGCTATCAAACGTAGATTAGGTCTTTTCACATAGTCCCATATTTCTTGGAGACTTTGTTCATTCCTTTTTACCCTATTTTCTCTAATCTTGCCTTCTCATTTTATTTCATTTAGTTGATCTTCGACCTCTGATATGCTTTCTTCTCCTTCGTCAATTCGGCTGTTGAAACTTGTGCATGCTTCGCAAAGTTCTCCTGTTGTGTTTTTCAGCTCCATCAATTCACTTATATTCCCAAGTTGTCCATTCTTCTTAGCATTTCGTCAAATCTTTTTTCAAGGTTCTTAATTTCTTTGCATTGAGTTAGAACATCTTCTTTTAGCTCACAGAACTTTCTTATTACCCATCTTCTGAAGCCTGATTCTGTCATTTCATCACACTCATTCTCCATCCAGCCTTGTTCCCTTGCTGGTGAGGAGTTGTGATCCCTTGTAGGAGGAGAGGTCTTCTGGTTTCGGGTGTTTTCATCCTTTTTGCACTGGTTTCTTCCCATCTTTGTAGATTTATCCACCTGTTGTCTTTGTAGTTGCTGAATTTCAGATTGGGTCTCTGAGTGGACATCCAGTTTGTTGATGATGAAGTTATTTCTGTTTCTTAGTTTTCCTTGTAACAGTCTGGCCCCTCTGCTGTAGGACTGCTGAGGTCCACTCCAGGCCCTGCTTGCCTAGGGATCACCTGCAGCAGCCGCAGAACAGTAAGGGTTGCTATAAGTTTCTTCTTCTGCTATCTTTGTCCCAGAAGGATACCTGCCAAATGTCAGTCTGATCTTTCCTTTATTAGGTGACTCTTTGGATATACGGGGGTCAGGGAGCTGCTTGAGGAGACAGTCTGTCCTTTATAGGAGCTCAAGTGCTGAGCTGTGAGCTCCATTGTTTATTCAGAGCTGCTGGGCGGGTACATTTAAGTCTGCTGCAGCAGAACTTGTAAACCCCTTTTTTCCCCCCAGGTGTTCTGTCCCGAGGAGTTAGGGCTTTATTTATGAGTTTCCATTGTGCTGCTGCCTTTTTTTAAGGGCTGCCCTGCCCAGCAAGGATGAAGCCTAGTCACTGTCTGCCTGCAGAGGCTTTGCTGAGCTGCTGTGGGCTCTGCCCAGCTGCTGTGTGAACTTCCCTGCGGTCCTATTTATATGGGTGTAGTTAGAACTGCCTCAGCAATGGTGGCCCACCTCTGTAATGGCAGACTCTCTCTGTAATGGCAGGTTGCCTCAGCATTGGCAGGTTGCCTCGGCAACAGCAGGCTGCCTCAGCAATGGTCGACTACCTCCATAGTGGTGTAATGCCTCGGTAATGGTGGATGCGCCTCCCCCACAGAACTGGACCATCCCGGGTTCAGCTGTGCTTGCTGTGAAACTCTCAACCCAGAGCATTTCCAATTGCTGTTTTTTTGTTTTTTTGTTTTTTTGGAGCGGGGCATGGGACCAGCCAAGCCCGATCACCTGGCTCCCTGCCTCAGAGCCTTTTTTTTTAAGTTGAATGGTCAACTCTCTCCCAGGTGTTCCAGTCGCCTTTTGAAAAGGTGCCGGGATCTGTGTGATTTCCCTTGTGGCAACCCACTGTGCCAGCTGAAACAGTGGCGCTGAGATTCATGGCACTTTTGTGCCTGGGAATCTCCTGGCCTGGCTCCCTGTTTCAGTCCCCTTTTTAATCAGATGAATGGGTGACTCTGCCTTCCCGGAGCTCCACTCACCAGCTAAAAGGGCACCCAGATCAGTGTATTTTGTATGGAGAACTGCCGCACCGGGGCACCGGCAAAACAGCCGCACTGGCCAAAACGGCCCCGCTGGTGACCTGTGGGGCTCCTCTGCCTGGGAATCTCCTGGTCTGTAGGAAATAAAAATCCATCTGGAAATGCGGCATCCACTCACCATCTGCACTTTCACTGGGAGCTGCAATCCTGAGCTCCTCCTAGTCGGCCATCTTGGATCTTCCCCTTTCTTCTATTTGATTGATTCAGCTATTGATACTTGTATATGCTTCATGGAGTTATTGTGCTGTGTTTTTCAGCTCCATCAGGTCATTTATGTTCTTCTTGAAACTGATTATTCTAGTTAGCAGTTCCTGTAACCTTTTATCAAGGTTCTGAGTTTCCTTGCATTGGATTAGAACATGCTCCTTTAGCTCAGAGGAGTTTATTATTACCCACCTTCTGAAGCATACTTTTGTCAGTTTGTCAAACTCATTCTCTTTCCTGTTTTGTTCCCTTGCTGGTGAGGAGTTGTGATCTTTTAGAGAAGAGGCATTCTGGGTTTTGGAATTTTCAACATTTTTGTGCTGGTTGTTCCTCATCTTCATGTATTTTTCTACCTTTGGTCTTTGATGTTGGTGACCTTTGGATAGGGTTTTGCATGGTGATTCTTTTTGATGATGTTGAGTCTATTGCCTTCTATTTGTTAGTTTTCCTTCTAATAGGCTCCTCTGCTGCAGGTCTGCTGGAGTTTGCTGGAGGTCCTCTTCAGACCCTGCTTGCCTGAGTATAACCAACAGAGGCTGTAGAACAGCAAAGACTGCTGCCTCTTCCTTCCTCTGGAAGTTTTGTCCCAGAGGGGCAACTGCCAGATGCCAGCTGGAGCTCTCCTGTATGAGATGTCTGTTGACCCCTGCCAGGAAATGTCTTCCTGTCAGGAGGCATGGGTGTCAGGGATCTCCCTGAGGGGGCAGTCTGTCCCTTAGCAGAGCTTCAGCACTGTGCTGAGAGATCTGCTGTTCTCTTCAGAGCTGGCAGGCAGGAACATTTAAGTCTGCTGAAGCTGCACCCACAGCTGCCCCTTCCCCCAGGTGCTCTGTCCCAGGGAGATGAGAGCTTTATCTATAAGCTCCTGACTAGGGCTGCTGCCTTTCTTTCAGAGATGGCCTGCCCAGAGAGGAAGAATCTAGAGAGGAAGTCTGGTTACAGCAGCTTTGCAGAGCTACAGTAGGCTCTGCCCAGTTCCAACTTCCCAGTTGCTTTGTTTACACTGAGAGGGGAAATCCACCTACTCAAGCCTCTGTAATGGCAGACACCACTTCCCCTACCAAGCTGGAGTGTTCCATGTGGACTTCAGACTGCTGCTCCAAGGAAAGCTGATGCAGCAGGTATAATGAAGAAACTGCAGGAACCATTATCACTAAGAAGCATGGCATAAGAGGAACCACTCCTGCCATAGAGTTTTCCCTTGCCTAACTGGAAGGGATCTCTCCTGGGTCATAAGCCCCATCACAGTGGCCTGTGTGACTCCTAGAACACATTGATGATGTAGATAGCAGAACAGAGTAAAAGGTTTTGTCTCTTATCTGCCCTCTTCCAGATTGTAGGTTCGTCGAGAACAGTGCTTTTGTCTAACGGATGTTAAATATTCTGCAGGTTAAGAAGCTGCAAATGCATGTGGAGTTTTTTGGTCTGTGTCAATTTCTTCAAAGCCTATTTTTATCATTCACATTTATCATTCTAAACTGTAACAAATGTATCTAGTTCTTGTAAGAAAAAAGAATGACTGTGGAAGATTTAATTATACATATTAAAGTCACACCAAAGAATAGTTTTCTTGAACTTTGTGACTTTTTGTGTAAATCTAAGAATCAACAAGAATAAATTCTCATACATTTTAGATATTTGGCATGTGAAAATGATACATGATTCCACAGAATCATGATTGCTTATAGTTCAATTTTTCTTTGATTTCTTTGATATACACTTAATGAAATTATATTACTAATATTATTTTGTAGATTTAACTTACATTTTAGAAATATTCTAGATATTTTATTTATCTTCTTAGCTCTAGTAGTATCAAATTAGTTCTGGAAAGAGTCATTCTTTCTTGATGCTGTTTTGTTGGACCAAATATATATCTATTCTTTTAAAAAAAACACAAAATTTGAAGTAAAATTTTAAAGTATAACTATTTGATATTTAAAGAAGAGCAATGAAAACACCATAGTAGGCTTGCATTTACTAGGCAAACGGCTAATAAATCCATATATGCTAATAGGGATTGTTAACCTTGAAAAGTACTCCCAAACTACATGTTTTCCTGTTTCACTGAGATCCCACATTCTTATTTACACGGATTAACAAGACTGATTTGCTTTGCTTTCAACACAAGTAGAAAATGTCAGGTTTTCAACTCAACAAACCACAAATAAATATCAGTTTGCTTGTACATGGGTGCATGTGTGCACATGTGCACACATACATGCACACATCCATATCCAGAGTCAGTGGGAGGATTATTATTTTTTTCTAGATGAACCTTGGAAAACAGCCTCAGAATGACTGATTTCTGATGCTAATTGCTGTTCTGCAGATATCATACTCTTCCTGGTCCAGACAGTTATGACAGACGAGGTGCTACTTCCATAATCAATTTTGTTATGAGAGATGCTGTGCTAGTCAATGATGTGGAAAAATATGGATCAGACCTTTCATCCATAATTGATTACAAATCTAATGTATTATTCCAAAAACCACAATTCTAGTCAGAGCCCATTCCTATTAAACTATTTTTCCTCTTGCTGTTTTGCTTTTTATAGTGTATTTCCATAAATTTCTAAAGATGGACAATTAAACTAAGACAAAGATCTCTTACAGTAATTAGAGCAAATGAACACTCTAGAGTCCACTCATTTCCTTGAAATATCAAATTCCATAAAATGCACACCAATATTTCATTCTGCATTTGAGAATATTGAACATTAAATAGAAGATCAAGTTTCACACCAAATAACATAATTGATTATTTTCCTTTTATAATTATGAATACATTAACCTTTGCAGAATAGTAGATGAGTGAATTATTGCATTTAAGGTGAAAAATAACAAAGAGTTAATATGTATAAGGTTATATATATTGTGTATATATGTATCATGTAATATTTAACAGCAGTTATTAATACTTTGTAATCATAATCTAAATGTATATTCTTTTCTATTACATGAACATACAATGTTCCTAATATCTCTAAGCAACCTAAAACTAAGTTTCTATGCATAGTATCCTGCTGTTCTTCCTTTTCATTAACCAAAGGTGGCCAAACCCTTCCAAACAGCTGTGTGACAAAAACAGTAAAATTATTCCAAAAATACTTATTGAAAGAACCAGTAGTTAACTGATCAAATGAACACTACCTAAATTTGCCTAGTTGCTTAAGTATATACTTTAGCATTTTTCCAAGGAGCTGATAGGTTTTGTTTATTCAACAAATATTTACTAAGAAGTATGCACTACTATTAATGCAATCTGCTAGGAACTGGGAATTAAAGAGTTATCCAAATACACTCATTCATTTGGAGGCTTATAGGGAATTCAGACCAGGACTCTCACAACTCCACCATTACAGAATACAATGTGGAAGAATTAGATTTTTCTAGGAAATGAGGTTTTCTGGAAGAAAGAACAACTCAATTGATACCTGAATGATGAGCAACTAATGGCCAGTTGAAGAAAACATTTGTTAGTGGAAGTTAAATCAACTCTCACTGAGGAAATAGCATATGCAAATATCTAAAGTGAGAAGAGAGACACAGAGAGACAGGTGGGGGAGGAATGGAGATGAGCAAAAGATACATTTACTTTTAGGTGGAAATAAAAGTATATTAGCTTGGCTAAAATACACAGTAGACAGGAGATAGTCAAGAAACATAGCTCAGACATCAACATGAACTAGATCTTCATGGGCATGTGAGGCATATTGAGAAATTGAGAGTTCTTTCTATTGTCAATGAAGACCAATTGAACATTTTCTATTAGAGGGTAATTAGAGCAATTAGATTTGTACCCTAGCAGTGAAACAAAGAGAATAGAAATAAATTTAGCCCAGATAGTACTAAAATTTCTGCTGAAATCTGGTGCTATCTGATGGCTCTTCGACCAGTTACATGGTTAGCAACCCTATGAAGAAAAGTCAGACAATAGTTATGTGTAATTAAGACATTAGGACTTACGTTACAGACTCCCTGTCATTGTTAATTCCCATAAAAATAAAGCACAAATAAATAAACAAAGCCTCCCAGCCTTCTTTCATTCTTAGCTATACTCTTCATCTTTTTTCTATAATAAGCTATACTCTTTTCACAATTTTAACTCAAAAACAATGCTTTGAGAATTATATTTTATAAAAGAATATTCAGAAAGTAGTATTTAATATTAAGAAATATACTTCCCATGATAGATACAACGAGGAAACAGGAATGATACTATATACCCTTAAAATTTTATATTTATATGTTTCTACACATATGTAGATACATGAATAGATACACATATGTGTGCATGTGTATCTATCCATGTATCAATCTGCCTATCTATTCTATCTATCTAATCTTCCAGGCCAGGCCTATAGGAATTCATTGCTTCAATAACTCAAAATATACATAATTTTATTGTGGTGATTATAAGGAGTGGCAATGTAAAATATTAGACTTTAATTTTATATATTCTCATGTGCTTATTAATATGGTAATTACTAAAGTAATAGTAGACAGAACTTGTTTATAATAACATTTTTGCTTTGACAAAAAATGGTCCCATCTTCAATTGTAAGTATATTCTAGGTCTCTTTGGGGAATAATGCTCTCGTGTGTGTGTGTGTGTGTGTGTGTGTGTGTGTGTGTGTAAATTCATAAGAAGGAAGTACTGACAGAAGAAAATTGGAGCAAAAGTATCAGAATATATTATAGTAGTGATAGCCTCTATCAAAGTAGGATTTAAAAGCAATAGAACAGCTCCTAGGTTCTCTTTACTATTACTAATATTACACAAATGTATAATCAAGGACATTTTGCAACAGGATATATATCTTTGGCGTTGCTAGTTTGCTGTTGCCCTTAATATTTTTAAAGGCTTGTGGATGATGATATGGTATGTTTATAAAACTACAAATAGAAGATATATCCACAGCTCCAAGTATCATAGCTACTGGATAGACTATAATAGTGAATACCAATTCTTGAACAGCCTCATCAAATAAATCTTATGAAATGCATCAGAAATTCACATTTCTATCTGACTATATCTGCCTCTCCTCCATTTATTTTCTCCTATTTCTGTCTCTGTCTGTTTAGTCATTTATGCTTCATAATTTCCAAAAGGACTTGCTGTACTTTATAGTATAAAGTACAGCAAGTCTAAATGTTCTCATTGAACATTTAGCTCAGTAAGATAAAATGGAAATATAAGAGAGTTGAGAAGGAGCAGCAAGTGTTTTTTGTTGTTGTTGTTGTTGCAAGTAGCATCAGCAAACTAAATGGTATGAGTTTGAATGTTTGAGTACAGTACATCTTTAACAGTCTTCTGATCCAATCACAGATTTAAGAAATTAGATAGTCTCCCCTTGATAACTGTATATTTCAAAGATAAAATAATAAAATCTAGGCCACAAATATCAAATTTCCTGACTTTTATTTTACTATTACACTTTTAGCAATTATATACATTTCACACATTTATTTTAAAGAGGTGACATTGATATTCTTCACCTCTAAAATCAACAACTTAGAGAAATTGTTCTCAGTTTTCCAACCAGATGGCACTGCCACTGTCTTCTTTATGAATATAAAAAGGTATAATGAAGCAAAGTAAAATTGTACATGTAAGCAAAGGGGAAAATCTTCATCTTTTTATCCTCCTCAATAGGTACATGTCAATAACAAATATATTTTCTGATATCTAAAAGAAAAAAACTCAAACATTTTCATCTTGTTAACCAGAGACATCGCTGGACTTAATTCTGACCTATTTATGAAAACAAAATAAAATACATATCTTTTCTTTTTCAAAATGTAGAATCAATGATTATCACTAAGAAAAAAATAATTGATCTCCTTTTTACCTCCAACCTTCCCAATCACATACCTTCAATGCCTTAGAATAGGGTATATAACAGATTAAATGCTGCCCTCTTATTACACATACAGAAAGGTATCAGGCACTACTGTAATGTGAAGATGCATGCAAAGATCAGAAAAAGGCAATAGTACATGGTAATATTTGGGGAGATCCTCTAAAAGATTATATGAGGTGACCAACTGTATGGTACAGGCACTAAGTACTGCTGGAAGAGGAAGAAGAGTTGGAATTTGAGGAAAGGTCTTAGCTAGATTTAGAAAAAGAGTTAAGGAAGAAAACACTGAAAAAAAAATCTAGAGGAAAATATGACATAAATTTGACAACCATTGGGGAAATCATATGAAAATTTTACATAGAGAAGAAAAATTGGGAAAGTGTTAAGGAATTAAGTAAAGGATAAAATAAATATCTGAAAGATAATTTGAATTTCAGAGACAAATGATGAAGGCAGAAAATATTCACGAAAATATTTTCCACAAATGTTATAAAGAATGTATTCGAATAACCAACACTCACAGAAAAAATATTAGCTTCCTACACATGTTTTCTTCATGCTATTCAGTGGTCTTTATTCTCAGGAAATTTTTTTTTTAATTTTGTACAAAATATTAAAACTTTCCATTTCACACTAAACCACCCTTTTACTCCTAAAATCATTTAATTTATTTTGCAAATGTGTGTAAGCAAATGAGAGATAATTTAGTGAGCTGCGAGTATGAATTAATTTCCACTGAGTCACCTTCATTCTTCTGATTAATAAGTGTTAACTATATAGCTGAATACTAGAGTCAATCATCTTCAGTGTCTTGACAATCCAATTCCTAGATGCCAAGCAACTGTGACCCTGTCGTAACTTGCCTTACATAAACATAAAACAACATGTATCAAGTGTGTGTTGTGCGCTAGGCTAAATGCATTACCTACAAATCTCGTTCAAATCTCACAAAACTCTTTGAAGTAGTTTATTAGTGATAACTTCATTTTATAAGAATAAAGCTAGACCTTAGGAACATTAAATAAATTGCCTAAGTTCACTCAACAAGGGAAGGGTGGATCCAAGATTTGAATCTAAGCCAAGTCCCCACTCAAAAAGGATGCTATTAGTTAACCTTCTTCAACAGTACTCTAGGCACTAAGGAATCAAAAAAAAAAAAAAAGAGAGAGAGAGAAAGGATTTTTTTTTTTTTTTATCAAAACCATCCTTCTTTTCAAAACATCTATTTGAGAATGTAAATGGTAAGCACAAATTAATTCTATAAGTTGTTCAACAACCATAGGGAAATAAATTAAAATGTTAACTATTCAAATTCTCATTATAAATACAAGGACATGTGTACAAAAAGACTATCAAAGTAGTCTTATTTAGTTATGAAACGATGCCTTTCATGCCTATAGTTTGTAAAAGAATTTGCATTTTAATTAACAGTTGTAGAAAACATTTTCTCATGATCAGAGCAAAAACTCTTCATGAAAATCCATTGACCATGGTAGGGCAACATTAATTTCTAGCAGGTCCTTAGCCTTTTGTCAGATTGATCTAAAGTCTCAAATGCCAGACAGCCCTCTAAAGCACTTCAGTTCTGGTAATAACAGGTTGTTTCCTCTGGAGTAGCAATTTATTAGTCAATCTGGTTTTCAGTATTGTTAATATAGGCATTTTCATATCACAAAGGTGTTACCTCTTATTGCTATCAAACTGAGAACTGTGATGATGTCTTTTTCCCTAGAAAGTGAAAGGTACATTATTTAGTCTCTATTACCCCCCTTTAGTCTGTCTTTTTTATATGGTATTTTGAAAATTCCACCAAATAATTTTTATAGAAATTCTCCTCAGTATTGCAACAGATACTATTTCAAAACCAAGGATCTAATTAAATCATCCTAATGATTTGTAATTCCTCACTAGGGAAATTAATGCCACCTGTTACATGCACATTCAAATGATTTTGTAGATACTGCTGTAAAGACATAGTACATAAGCAAAGCTTGTTGTCATTTACTCTGTAATCTAACCCAAGGATACAAACTCTGAAAAAAAACATTGTAAATGCACTGTCTTATTTTTCAAAAGAGATGCACAGACAGCCCTTTAATTTAGGTGAATTTCAGTCTTGGATATTGTCTAACTTGTCAATCAGAAAAACAGTTCAATCATTTCACTAAAAATGTGCATAGGGACTGCATCAGATGAAAAGAAAAAAATAAGTGTGGCCAAAGATATGTTTGTCCAGCATGGTCTGATGAGGTCAGAGTCACAGAGCTTCTCTTATTTATGCCTATCAGTCTATGTCACCTCCAGGCACTTCCTAATGAAAATCTTTGCTCTTGGTAACACACTTCAAGCTCAAGCTGCTGGACTGTGCAACTGAAGGAGAAACAAAATATAAATTTATTTAATGCACAGAGTAAGCAGCAGGTTATCACTGAACACTCTAAAGAAAACATTTCAGTTTACTTGCTTTTTTTTTGAAACACCTACATGTTAATGGATAATTGATAGTTTCAAATTTTAGTAGAAACTGAAGGCAATTCTTTTTGCTAAAAATATGTTTGAACTCTATGCTTGTTTAACATATGGTATGACATATTTTCATAGTTGCAGGATTTCAGTCCTGATTTTTCCTACCATGTCTCTATTGTTTGTTTTCCTTCTGTTTTCTAGGTCACATCTTCTTAGGAAGTATTAAACAACTCTCAAAATTATGCACAATAAAAATCAAGAATCAAATCTGAATATCAGAGTAACCCTTATTTTGTTCAGTTACCATCCTGTCAATTGCCTTTCAGTGAATTTTGCATGAAGATTTGTTCACTAAACTGATAAAACAAAGTAATGACATCAAAGGAGTATTTTTCAAAAACATTGACTATTTCATGAGTGAATCTTCCCATACAAACTCAGGCTATTATATGAAAATATTTTTGGTTATACATTTTAAGCTGCTAGAAACAGCAGTGTAGTAAGAACTAAGATGAAATTAATTCAATCAAATCAAGTCAAGACTATAAGATGACATTACAAATTCCAAAACAATATCAATGCAAATCCAGAGGGACAGTGTTTGGGCCAGACAGTCCCCTATAAAATAGCATTAGAATATAAATTACTTTCAAAAATTGGAAAAGCGATCAGAAATAAATTTGATGCTACTCAATTTAGATAAATGTTGAGAGGGAAAAAAATCACTATGCAAATCCTAAGGGTAAATAAATAGAATGATATCTAGCTTATCACTAAAAAGGTTTGAAGTTAATTCACAGACTTATATAGGATTTTAAATCCTTTCAACTCACCTTGCTTTTACTCTTGGTTATTATGAAAAAAAAAATGCAGTGTCAAAAATGTATCTATTCACATCAGGCCTAACTCAGAGAGGCAAAAGTATGTTGTCTAATAGAATCAGTTTTGAAACATCTATCAAACATACATGATTTAATTAATTTTGTCTATAAATCTTTAAAATGTCATATAAGGGAGAGTTTCATCATACACTATATTTAAACTTTAAACTTCTATTTCAGGTTAAAAAGCAGTCATTTACCTCATGTCACTCAATCTTCTATTTTTTGCAATGTAAGAATGTCAATCTGGGGTCATAAAAATGGTCACATTCTAAATCTGTAATAATTTTCTTACTCTTAGTTTACTTAATATTAGGTGGAATGACAAGAAACTGTCTATATAAAACCTTTTTAGCTTCACAAAACAGCAGTTTGTATGGTTCAACATAATACATCAGCTCCCCCACATCTTATCAGAATCTTCTTTAGAGACCCAACCAAGTTTGGAAATAAAAAGAGAGAAAGGAAGGTTTTTTTTTTTTTTTTAATTTTAGCTGCTACATGGGATTTACCATTTGTCCCCAGAGGATGTTTGCCACAGTGGACTCTACTGCTTTCTAAACCGTGAAATATATTGTCATCATTGCTGTTGAATAATTGGGTTTCTTGAAGAAGAATGTTGAAGCCCTAACCCCTGGCACAAGTAAATGTGACTTTACTTGGAAACAGGGTCATTGCGGATGTAATGAAGTTGAGGTCATACTGGACTGGAGCACCCCTATCCAATGTGTGGTGTTATTACAAAGGAAACAGAGACAGACACAGAGACACACGTAAGAGAAAGTCATGTGGAAATTGAGGGTGAGCCTGGAGTGCTACATCCACAAGCTAAGGAAATGCCAAGAATTGCTGGTGAACACTAGAAGCTGGAAAGAAGCACAGATTCTCTCTGAGCCCCCAAGAAATAATTAACCTTGATGAAACCTTTGGTGTAGTCTTTGTTCCCAAGAACTGTAGGAGAACACACGTCTTTTATTTTAAGCCGACACATTTGTGTCAATTTGTTCTGGCAGTTCGATGGAACTAAGGACTCCTTTATGGGAGGCTCCCAAACCTTCCCTTGCAATGCTGCCTCTCACCCACCTAAATCTGCAAGAACAAAGCCGCACCATCACGTCATTATGTCAAACTGGATTTTCTGGAGCCCTCAGTATATGGAAGCCAAGCCACACTCCATCAGGTAAAGGATGCTCTTCTCTTCATGCTTATTATGGGATGAGCACCAAAGCAGTATTACACCAAAAGTCTCACAGTACATCAGTGAAATGAACTCTTCTGTTTCCTCGTTGATTTTTCCTTGCAGTTCCCTCTTTCCTGAGAAATGGAATGAGCTGGAAGTTAAGCTGAGTGACAGTCACTGTATCATCAGCAGACCTTGCCCTTCCCGGGCTGTGATTTTCTTGCTCCCAAACCAGCACTTATTTCACAAACATATAATGGGAATAAAAGAGTCCAAGGCTTAGACTGAGAGCATGGTGGGAGTAGGGATAAAGAATTGTCTTCCACAAATATATGGGTACATCTGAATTCTGCAGTAAATATAGCATAAGCTCACATTAGAAATAAACCATCTATAGCAGGATCTGCTAAACTTTTTGTTTAGAAATTGTCTTGAGTTCTTCAAGATCTGCTGGGTATTATTGTAGAACTAGGAGAAAATTCAGGCATTTGTTAGGTGAATGTTTAGTATACAAAAATGGGAGAAGAGGCCAAGTGTGGTGGCTCGTTCCTGTAATACTAGCATGCTGGGAGGCCGAGGTAGGTGGATCACTTGAGGTCAAGAGTTCGAGACCAGCCTGGCCAACATGGTGAAACCACATCTCTACTAAAAATACAAAAACTAGCCGTGCATGTTGGCTTGAACCTGTAGTCCCAGCTACCTGGGAGGCTGAGGCAAGAGAATCGCTGGAACCCAGGAGGCAGAGGTTGCAGTGAGCTGAGATCGCACCACTGCACTCTAGCCTGGGTAACAGAACAAGACTCCAGCGCAAAAAAAAAGGGAGAATAAAAATGTCTTAGGGGTAACCAAGAAAAGAAGATAAATTCTGAATTAAATATACAGGGAATTAGAAATATATTTTCCGTGGTCAACTACCTGAGTAAAGGAAGATAATGTGGTTTAGTAGAAAAAGGACATATACAGCATGTCTGTCTATGCCTCAGCAGAGCTAACAAGATTCTCATAAAATTCAGAATGCCAGATGTACACTAAAATTCAGAAGTTCACCAAGAATGAACACAACCTTAAAAGGAACTTCTCATGTAATATTGAAAGGTTTTATGATTATATTAAAGATGAAGTGCAATCTTTTGAAGTTTGTGGAAGATAAAACATGTTGTCAGTCAAAAAGAAGTAACTCAGAGAATGAATGAATTTGCTTTTTGTTATTATTAATTTGAGACAGAATCTCTGTCATCAAGGCTGGAGAGCAGTGGCGCCATCTGGGCTCACTGCAACCTCTGCCTCTGGGGTTCAAGCGATTCTCCTGCCTCAGCCTCCCAAGTAGCTGGGATTTACAGATGGGCACCACTATGCCTGGCTAATTTTTGTATTTTTAGTAGAGACAGGGTTTCACCATGTTGGCCAGGCTAGTAATGAAGTGACCTCAAGAGATCCACCAGCCTCAGCTTCCCAAAGTGCTAGGATTGTGAAAATAATATGAGGATATTTTCACCCCCATGTGGTTAAATTTGGAAACCCTGGGCATGCATGTGGGCCACACTCAGGATGTTCTGAAAAATTAAAATCCTTCAAGATACATCAGTACGCCTAGATAAGGGTAATCTGGGAATCAAGAAGAAGGTAGAGCAAAGTCTTGCAAACGGAACTGCTAGTGAGACCCAGCTTGAATATCTGTGTATTTGGGCTGCAGTAAGTTTAAGAATTTGGCATGGAGGCCAGGCGCGGTGGCTCACGCCTGTAATCCCAGCACTTGGGAGGCCGAGATGGGTGGATCACAAGGTCAGGAGTTCGAGACCAGCCTGGCCAAGATGTTGAAACCTCGTCTCTACTAAAAATACAAAAATTAGCTGGGCGCGGTGGCATGCGCCTATAATCCCAGCTACTCAGGAGGCTGAGGCAGGAGAATGACTCGAAC
This sequence comes from Cheracebus regulus, assembly GCA_963574635.1. Lineage (NCBI taxonomy): Eukaryota > Metazoa > Chordata > Mammalia > Primates > Pitheciidae > Cheracebus > Cheracebus regulus. Next base: position 15,492 of record CAUYQU010048057.1, read on the forward strand.
CTGGGAGTCAGAGGTTGCAGTGAGCCGAGATTGTGTCACTGCACTCCAGCCTGGGTGACAGAGTGAGACTCCGTCTCAAAAAAAAAAAAAAATAAAAATAAAATAAAATAAAATAAAATAAGGATGGGTGGGGCTTGATGGTCTCAAAAAAAGTTGGAGTAGCTAATCATAAATTTTTATTGGGTCCTGAATGAAGCTTTCACATCTTGTCCTTCACATCAACCATGGAAAGTATCCTGAGAGAAACCTTTAGGGCAATGGATGAAGAGGAAGGAGCAAAGCCATGACCAGCTGAGACCCAAGCAAAAGAAGGGAAGAGGCTATACTGCTGGACCTGGGGAGGGGGCTCAGGGCTCAAAGTCTGGGGTCCATTGGCTGGTGAGGGTACATTTGTTACAATTCATTCAGTGACTGATGGGGAGCAATGGATTTTCATTTTCAATCTTTGTTTCTTATCTATTTTTCTGATTATATAACATTGGCTATGTTCTCTTTGAAATATTTTTCACTTTTTATTTTATCTTTTAATTTAATTATTTATTTATTTTTTGAAACAGAGTCTCACTCTGTCACCCAGGCTGGAAGGCAGTGGTGCAATCTTGACTCACTGCAACCTCTGCCTCCGGGGTTCAAGCGATTCTCCTGCCTCAGCCTCCCAAGTAGCTGGGATTACAGGCATGCGCCACCATATCTGGCTAATTTTTTGTATTTTTAGTAGAGACGGGGTTTAACCATGTGGTCATGCTGGTCTCAAACTCCTGACCTCAGGTGATCCACCCACCTTAGCCTCTCAAAATGCTGGGATTACAGGTGTGAGCCATTGTGCCCAGCCACTATTCTTTATTTTCTAGAGCCTCTCTCTCTCACATAATCTCCAGATTATGCAGGAAATTGTACTTGGGTTTGAGAGGAACAGGTTCTCCCAGGTGAAGCAGGTTTTGGGACTTTCTCCTTGACTATGCTTTCTCCCCACCAGTACCCTTGCCATGCAGAGGCAGAAATGTGTGCTTAGGCTGTTTCCTAAAGCCACACCAGGGGCTCAAACTCAAGTACGTATAAGGCCTGTCAGGTCAAGCAAATGAGTACTGCAGGCCGGGTATGACAAAAGCCACAGCCCAAGTGTCATGATGAATGGCGGCTGCCACCTGGCCTTCATCACATCCAGCAGTCATCACAACCAGGCAGCCTGACTGTTGACAGGTAGGCCATAGACACAATGTCGCCAATCTTTCCAATTTTTCAAGAAAAGCATAAAAGCTCTAAGCAGGCCATGACTGTGTGTCTTCAGCCTTCAGGCTACTTAGTTTTTGTTTGTTTGTTTGTTTTTTTGAGACAGAGTCTCGTTCTTATTGCCCAAACTGGAGTGCAATGGCAGAATCTCAGCTCACTGCAACCTCTGCCTCCTGGGTTCAAGCAATTCTCCTGCCTCAACTTTCCAAGTAGCTGGGATTACAGGCACCTGATACCATACCCAGCTAATTCTGTTTGCATTTGATTAGGGATGGGGTTTTACCACATTGGTCAGGCTGGTCTCAAACTCCTGACCTCAGGTGATCCACCCAACTTTGCCTCCCAAAGTGTTGGGATTACAGGCATAAGCCACCGCGTCCGGCCTAGACTACCTGTTTTTTTGTTTCATTTAGTTGTATATTACTTCTGAACTTTGTTCATCATTGTTCTAGGTAGTAGTTTCGCTTAAACATATTTGGGGGACAGTATGCACTTTTTTTTTTTTAGTTGGAGTCTCACTTGATTGCCCAGGCTGGATTGCAATGGGCGATCTTGGCTCACGCAACCTCTGCCTCCTGGGTTCAAGTAATTCTCCTGCTCAGCCTCCCAAGAAGCATGTGCCACCACGCCTGGCTACTTTTGCATTTTTAGTAGAGACGGGGTTTCACCATGTTGGTCAGGCTGGTCTCAAACTCCTGACCTCAGGTGATCCACCCGTCTCTGCCCCCCAAAGTGCTGGGATTACAGGCATGAGCCTCCATACCTGGCCCCAAATATCCTCTTAGAGCCAGGGCAACGTCTGCTTTCCCGGCTTGTATAAATTCTAGCACAGCTCACATGCATACGTGGGTGCTTAATAAATGCCCTTTGAAGGTGATGATAATAAATCGAGATTTGGAAAAGCTGAAACTGTCTTCTAGGAGCACGGCTCAGAGGGTGCAATGCTTTGGAAAGAGTCCCGGTGAGGCCGGGTACAGTGGCTAACGCCTGTAATCTCAGCACTCTGGGAGGCTGAGGCAGGCAGATCACCTGAGGTCAGGAGTTTGACACCAGCCTGACCAACATGGAGAAACCCTGTCTCTGCTAAAAATACAAAATTAGCCAGGCATGGTAGTGCATGCCTGTAATCCCAGCTACTCAGGAGGCTGAGGCAACAGAATCACTTGAAACTGGGAGGCAGAGGTTGCAGTGAGCTGAAATCTCACCATTGCACTCCAGCCTGGACAACAAGAGTGAAACTCTGTCTCAAAAAAAAAATTAAAAAATGAGTCCCGTGAGAAAAGGCAAAAGGAATTGGGGTTACTAATAACATATCATAGAGAAAAGAAGGTTAAGGAGAATTTAACAGCCATCTTCAAATATCTAAAGGGATATTGCTCATGTGTTTTAAACATCAGTTCTTGTCTACCAAGGACAGGACATGAGGGAATTATCTTAAATGGGAGCAGGAAGGACTTAGATTAGATATCAATGGGGGAAACATCCCAGCAGAAAGGATCTGAGACGCTGGAAGGCAGCGTGATGTAGTGAAAGGACATTGTTATTTTCAGAACAAAGGCTGCTGATTTTTATTGTGGGAAGTGTAGAGCTTGGGGCTTCCACGTCAGCCAGTTACTAGTCACATGATCTTCAGCAAGTGACTTCACCTTTCTGATGCTCAGTTTCCTCATTTGTTAAATAGGGATAATAACAAAATCTATTTATTGGATTATTATGAGGATTAAATAAGACTTGGTATATAAAGCCATTAGCCCAAGCCTGGCCCAAAGTAAGTCTCAACCAAAAATGAATGCCATTCATTACTGTTAATCAGCTACAGTCTTACCTGGAAAAACCCACCCTACATGCAGACATAAGCTCCCTTTTCAGGCACATCAAACGAACAGATACGGTATTCCTGTGTGTTATAGGACTTACAGTTTCACCGAGAACACATGATGTGAATGCTCAGAAAATTCCATATATAGAATATTGAAATGGTGGAGCTACTAGAGTGAAGTGCTCAAGAGCATGGAGTCAATAAAATATGTGAGCACTTAGAACAGTGCTTGGCATCTCAGAGTTGTTTGCCCTTGATAGAACAAAAGTACAGTCAAGGTAAGATCAATTTTTATTTTTATTTTTGAGATGGAGTATCCCTCTGTCACCCAGGCTGGAGTGCATGGCCTGGTCTTGGCTCACTGCAACTTCTGCCTCTTGGGTTCAAGCAATTCTCCTGCCTCAGCCTCCTGAGTAGGTGGGACCACAGGCGTGCATTGCCAAGCCCACCTAATTTTTGTATTTTTAGTAGAGATCGGGTTTCACCATGTTAGCCAGGCTGGTTTTGAACTCCTAGCCTCAAGTGATCTACCCGCCTCAGTCTCCCAAAGTTCTGAGATTATAGGTGTAAGCCACGGCATCCGGCAGGTAAAACCAATTTTTATGTGAAAGATTCAAAAAGACCCATAGGAGTTTTCAGGTGGGAGAAATTGCTCCAAATTAGTGTGGGCCAAACAGGTGGATAAGATTTGAACCCACATCTGTAAATACATTGGCTCATAAGGATCTTGGTTATCTCAAACAATGACAAGTTATTCACTATTTGGGTGTCCCATGCTTTTATTCTTCAGACATTGCAGGCACAACTTTGAATAACTGATTTGTCAGCTTTAAAGAAAGACAGCTATGCATTTCTGATATTTTGAATACACCCAAGAAACAGTCTTCTACATTGTGATTTCATTCTATAAACTTTACTTCATAGCAATTATAACTACTGCACATTTAACTTACTAATATTTATTGAAATATTTTTAGCTGAAAAAACATTTTATGTTCACTATTATTTATTAATGCCCAGTTTTAAAATATTACACATAAAATTTATTCCAGTGCACATTAGTAAATAAATTATGCCTGTAATTTCTAATGCATTTTTAATTATAAATTTATCCATGTCTACCTTTATTTATGATAGCGGTGTCTCACTGTTGAACATACTGTATATTAATGGAGACACTGTTAATTATGCATTCTTGGAAGTTGCATTCGACAAAACATATGAGTCTGTTTTTTACATTCTAAGTACTGTTAACATCAATTAATTTAGGAGCAGGCACTCACAGTACTAGCTAACCTTTAAAGCAAGAAAAGGTTCTATTAGAAGCTGGAAGCTGGTTACAGGACCTGGATTTTGGAAAGGTGTACAAATATAAATGTAGCCAGGGAGATGTTCCATTTTCCATAATACCCGCCAGATGTTCCATTTTCACCCCAAATATCTAAAAAAAGGATACTCACCAGAAATAATACTCAGCATGAAAACACAATAGAACAAAGCTCAGTGAATCTCTGCCTAACCCCCAGGACCGATCTGCATTTAAATAATATCTTCAAAGTGTGTTTTCTGATGGGTTAATTCTGTGCTTCCTGTCTATTCCCCAAACTCACCTTACTATAAGTGATACATTTGCTTTAAAAAATTCTTCACATACGGCCAGGCTTGGTGGCTCACACCTGTATTCCCAGCACTTTGGGACACCGAGGCGGGTGGATCACGAGGTCAGGAGATCAAGACCATCCTGGCCAACATGGTAAAACCCCGACTCTACTAAAAATATTTTTAAAAACTAGCCAGGGGTGGTGGCACGCACCTATACTCCCAGCTACTTAGGAGGCCAAGGCAGGGGAATCACTTGAACCCAGGAGGTGGAGGTTGCAGTGAGCCTAGATCACACCACTGCACTCCAGCCTGGATGACAGAGTGAGACTCCATCTCAAAAAAAAAAAATTATTCACATCAAGGCCAGGCGCGGGTAATCCCAGCACTTTGGGAGGATAAAGTGGGGCTCCCTTGAGCTCGGGAGTTTGAAACCACCCTGACCAACATGGCGAAACCCCATCTTTACTAAAAATACAAGAATTAGCTGGGTGTAGTAGCATGCGCCTGTGGTCCCAGCTACTTGGGAGGATAACGAGCTCTGGAGGCAGAGGTTACCGTGAACCAAGATTGTACCACTGCACTCCAGCCTGGGCAACTGAGGGAGACTTCGTTTAAAAAAAAAAATCTTCACATTGAAATGTTACTTAAATACTACATTGCTTTCTGAAATCATATACTTCTAGGGGGCTTCTTTAAAATAGTTTGAATGGATTTTTGACACAATTTACTCTTTTCCTAGAATTCTTGTTACGACAGGAGTATAAACACCCATGTTTTCCCTATGGGAGGAAAAATCATATTTAAGTAAAAGAAAATATCAAAATTGGGAAGGATATCAGGGAAACATATTCACACATATAAAATGTTGAGATCACACATTTGCAGAGAAGCTAGAAGGTGCCTCCCTTTCCCAAAGCTTTGGCAGGGTTTCAAAGTGTTACTTTCATCCTATCACATTTACTCTTGGCTTGTTGGCATACATTAGGCAAAGTGATATTTTCCATGTGAAAATAATGCTCATACAAAATAAGATTTTCAATTGCCTCATTTCATATGCATATTTGAACACCTTTTCATTTAACATACATGTTACCAAGTGCTTATGGTGTTTTAGGCTTTTAGCATATAAACAGAAATAAGAAACATCCCATTCCTCATGGCCTGTTGGGGAGATAGCACGCGTATCGAAAGAACAACAGAATGTGATAAATGGTGAGCACAGAGAATAAAGTTTGTCATGTGTTCTGTTAGAGAGAAAAGGTGATCTGGGAAGGCTTCCTGGAGGAAGTACTGTGTAAATTCATATATGTATATATCGGCACAATAATGTGTGTGTGTGTGTGTGTGTGTGTGTGTGTGTGTGTGTGTGTGTATATATATATATTTTTTTTTTTTTTTTTTTTTTTTTTTTTTTTGAGACGAAGTCCTTGTCACCCAGGCTGGAGTATAGTGGTTGGATCTCAGCTTACTGGAACCTCCACCTCCTGGGTTCAAGTGATTCTCCTGCCTCAATCTACTGAGAAGCTAGGATTACAGGAATTAGCTGCCATCACAGCTGGCTAATTTTTGTATTTTTTGTAGGGACAGTTTTGCCATGTTGGCCAGGCTGATCTCAAACTCCTGGCCTCAAGTGATACAGCCACCTCGGCCTCCCAAAGTGCTAGGATTACAGGTGTGAGCCACCAGGTCTGGCCAAAAACCATACACACACACACACACACACACACACACACACACACACACATATATTTTTTGAGACAGAGTCTCACTCTGTTGCCAGACTGGAGTGCAGTGGTGCCATCTCGGCTCACTGCAACTTTTGCCTCCCAGGTTCAAGTGATTCTTCCGCCTCAGCCTCCCGAGTAGCTGGGACCACAGGTGCATGCACCACACCCAGCTAATTTTTGCATTTTCAGTAGAGATGGGGTTTCACCATGTTGGCCAGGATGGTCTTGATCTCTTGACCTCGTGATCCGCCCGCCTCAGCCTCCCAAAGCGCTGGGATTATAGGCATGAGTTACCGCGCCCAGCCTGCGCAAATGAATTTTAAAAATATACTTCTTGGCCGAGTGCGGTGGCTCACGCCTGTAATCCCAGCACTTTGGGAGGCTGAGGTGGGTGGATCACGAGGTCAAGAGATCAAGACCATCCTGGCCAACATGGTGAAACCCCGTCTCTACTAAAAAAAAAATACAAAAATTAGCTGGGCATGGTGGTGCGCACCTATGGCTCAGCTACTCGGGAGCCTGAAGCAGAATCGCTTGAACCCAGGAGGTGGAGGTTGCAGTGAGCCAAGATCATGCCATTGCACTCCATCCTGGCGACAGAGTAAGACTCTACCTCAAAAAAAAAAAAAAATTACTTGCACATTAGAGCTTAGTCCTTTAGAATCCTGTCATTCTGTTACATATAAAGCCAAAATAGCCACTAGAGAGGCCACAAGGAGAAAAACCAAGTTACCCTGGCCAACATCTTCTGCCGTATGAGTGAAGCCATCTTAGCCCTTCCATCCATTCTAGCTTCCATGTGACTGCAATTACATGAGCAAGCCCAGGATAGATGGGCAGTAGAGCCACCCATCAACCCACAGAATCCTGAGAAATAGTACATAGTTCTTGTTTTAGCCTGGCCCCCAAGATGAATAGGAGTTTGCTGAGGGGAGAGGCAAACAGCAATTGAGGCTTGAGGGGCTGTGAGGACAGTGAATGCATGAAAGGACCTGATCCTTACTGCCCATCTCGGTGTGCTGGGCCAGAAGAGATGGCATTTATGCAACATTTCCAGTATACCAGGCACTGTTCTTACTACTCTCAGTGCAGAACCTCATTGCGTTTTCACAACAACCTAGCTGAGAAAACAGACACAGAAAAGGCAAGTAACTTGTTGAAAGCCACACAGGTAGTAGGTGTTTTTGAACTTCTGCCCACTGCCTCTCTTTAGTCCTGGGAACCAGAAGAAAGAGAACCACGAACAAGGCTTCCTTTCCAAGATGGAGATGAAGGCAGTGAAGCCTGATCGTCCCAGGTATGCCCAGGTATGTGTCCCACTGCCCTGACATCTACTGTAGTCCCCTAGCCAGCCCCTGGCCCAGCACCATCAGGGTGCTGTAAAATATCATTTGTATACATGTGTCAGCTCTCATGGTCCTACCACCGTGCACCCCAGGTCACGAGATAGGTCAGTGTACATTTTAATGACACTTCCACCAATACAATGCCCATTCCTCGGTTGCAGAATGCCACAGGAAGCTCGTCTGGTTTCCTTTTTGCCCTATGTCTGTCCACTATCCTGGGAGCTTCGAAGGTTCACCAGCACCTTGGTTCCCTGACTATCTCACCTTCAGTGATTTTTTATTCTCCACTCCACTTTAGCCAGGACCCCCTCTCACATGGCTTCTCCTCTGAGGTTATTTGTTGAAACATCCATCTGTGACAATAACCTCCATCCTTCTATTCCTTCATCAGTCACTTCCATTACATCTATTCTGAGACCTTTAGGCTAGTGATATCTGCTTTTCTGGAATTCTCTTGCTTCCCTATCCAGCACACTTTCTACAGCTCATTGTGTTAAGTACTCTTAAAGTTGATGTGACTCCATCACACTTGTCTGGCAAAATCCTTGGATCAATCCAACTTCTCATTCTTTGTGTGTGTGTATCGTGACTGCTCCAACTAGCTATAGAATAATCACACAAGTCATCATATTAGTATCACCAAAAATTTAGTCCCCCTTCTCAACTAGGCCCTCAATACTGTCTTTGAAATCCTACCATACATCCTTGCATACCGACTTACCACAGCAACTAAAGTATTTCAAACTCATAGTCAAAGTTGACTACAAGGTTTCCTTTTTTTTGTGATGGAGTCTCACTCTGTCGCAGGCTGGAATGCAGTGGCGTGATCTCAGCTCACTGTAACCTCCAGCTCCCTGGTTCAAGGGTTTCTCCTGTCTCAGCCTCCCAAGTAGTTGGGACTACAGGCATGCACCACCATGCCCAGCTAATTTTTGTGTTTTTAGTAGACACAGGGTTTCACCATGTCAACCAGGATGGTCTCGATCTCCTGATCTTGTGATCTGCCCACTTAGGCCTCCCAAAGTGCTGGGATTACAGGCGTGAGCCACCACGCCCAGCCAACTAAAGGCTTCTTAAGGGTGGGATCCCTGTCTGGCTTTTTCACCACTGAATCTCCAGTGCCTAGGTCAGGCTTGGTACATAATAGGCACTCAATAATTATGGCTTACTGGCTGAGGTATTCTAATACTGGTAAGCATTAGTAAATGATAGTCACATGCCAGGCTCTGTTCTGTGAGTTACATGTATTAACTCATTCTATCCTCACAACAAACCGATGAGGTTGTGTAGGAGTTTTGCCATTCCTATTTTACAGGTAAAAAGATATTTAGAGAAGTAACTTGGAGAGATGGAGTCACAAAACTTGTAAGTGGCAGAGTAAGTATTCACTTTTTATTTTTCTATTTTTTTTTTTAAGACGGGGTCTCCCCGTTTCATCCAGGCTGGGGTGCAGTGGCATGATCACATGTGACTGCAGCTTTGGCCTCCCAGGCTCAAGCAATTATCCCATCTCACCTTCCCAAGCAGCTAGGATTACAGGCACTCACCACCATGCCTTGCTATTTTCTTTTTTTAGATGGAGTCTTGCTCTGTCGCCCAGGCTAGAGTACAGTGGCGAGACCTTGGCTCCCTACAGTCTTTACCTCCCGGATTCAAGTGATTCTCCTGCCTCAGCCTCCTGAGTAGCTGGGAATACAGACGCATACCACCACACCCGGCTAATTTTTTGTATTTATTTATTTATTTATTTATTTTTGTAGAGACAGGGTTTCACCATGTTAGCCAGGATGATCTCCAACTCCTGACCTTGCAATCCACCCATCTCGACCTCCCAAAGTGCTGGGATTCTGTAATCCCATGGCGTGAGTTGCCATGCCTGGCTTATATAGTTATATATTTTTTTAATGTAGAGATGGGGTCTTACCATCTTGCCCAGGCTGGTCTCAAAATCCTGGGCTCAGGCGATCCTCCTGCCTCGGCCTCTCAAAGTGCTAGGAAATATTTACTCTTTAGAACCTGTAACTGCTTAGCAGGCCCAGCTGATTTCAGTTTTAGATAGGCTGAGTTCTATGTGTCTGTCTGAGAGACAGTCAGGCAGCTGTCCTTCAGATTGGAACTTGAGAGAGAGAGAGACGAAAATGAAGAGTAAGATTTAGGAAGGAACAGATAACCTGATGACCTCAGAAAATCAAATATCCAAACTTGTTCACACCTGTTGTTTTGTTAGAGTGCCTCCAGCAGGTCCCTGATGGAGCTGTGGGGATGTGTGTGCAAGAGTGCACCTGGGCGCTGAGGCGCACTATTCCCCCTAGCACAGGTGTGTGGTAAGATATCAATTATATGCAATCATGGGATGTAGTAAGAGATGAATCATATACAGTCATGCATGGCATAAGGATGTTATGGTCAGTGACAGAATGCATATAAGATGGTGGTCCCTTAAGATTATAATATGGTCTTTTTATTGTATCTTTTCTGCATTTAGATTTTTTTTTTTTTTTTTGAGCTGGAGTCTCACTCTGCCACCCAGACTGGAATGCAGTGGCCCGATCTCGGCTTCCCTGCAACCACTCTTTCCTGGGTTCAAGCGATTTTCCTGCCTTAGCCTCCTGAGTAGCTGGGACTATAGGCTTTTAGATACACAAATACTTACCATTGTGTTAGAATTGCCTACGGTATTCAGTGCAGTAACATGCTGTACCAGTGTGTAGCCTAGGAGCAATAGGCTAATACCAAATAGCCTAGGTGTGTAGTAGGCTGTGACATTGTGTAAGTACACTCTATGATGTTTATACAACCACAAAATCAGCTAACGATGCATTTCTCATGTCCCTTATCATTAAGCGACGGATGACCATATTTGAAATACAGGGTGGACCCATGGTGTTTGTTTTTTGTTTTGAGACAGAGTCTCTGTCACCCAGGCTGGAGTGCAGTGGCCAGATCTTGGCTCACTGCCACCTCTGCCTCCTGGGTTCAAGCCATTCTACTGCCTCAGCCTCCTGAGTAGCTGGGACTAGAGGTATGAGCCACCACGACTGGCTAATTTATGTAATTTTAGTAGAAATGGGGTTTCACCATATTGGCCTGGCTGGTCTCAAACTCCTGACCTCAAGTGACCTGCCTGCCTCGGTTTCCCCAAGTGCTGGGATTACAGGTGTGAGCCATCATGCCTGGCCCCATGGCATATTTATTAGTGACTTTAAAATTGGGCAGGGGTCCCCCAGGAATGAAATTTAACCTTGATTTTTTTCTTTTGCTACGGTGCTTTTTTTTTTGAGATGGAATCTCACTCTGTTGCCCAGGTCGGAGTGCAGTGGCGTGATCCCGGTTCGCTGCAACCTCGGCTCACTGCAACCTCTGCCACCTAGGTTCAAGCAATTCTCCTGCCTCAGCCTCCCAAGTAGCTGGGATTACAGGCCCTCATCAGCACGCCCGGCTAATTTTTTTTTTTTTTTTTTTTTTTTTGCATCTTTAGTATAGATGGGGGTTTCACCATCTTGGCCAGGCTAGTCTTGAACTCCTGACCTATGATCCACTCGCCTTGGCCTTGCAAAGTGCTGGGATTACAGGCATGAGCCACGGCTCCCGGCCACGCTACGGTGCTTTTTTGAGAGACTTCCCAGAGCATCTTTCGGGTGGGAGAACACTCTCACTACACTGCCCGAATCCTTTTTCCCCCTTCACTGTGGCTTTCTCCACTGATTTCCTCCATGAGAGAGAAACAGAGCAGTGTGAGACAACGCTAACTTCTGCCTGTGCCAGTTCTCCTGCATCTCATTGAAATCTCCCAGCAGGACTTGAGGAAGATTATTATCACCTCCATATTACAGGTATTATAAGAGAAATAACTAGTATTGACTGCATGTTTATTATGTGTCAGGCACTGTGCTGGGTATTTTTCAAGCATCATCCCATTCGACTCCCACAGCAATATACTCTAAAGTTGAAACTATTGCTCTGGATGGGAAAACCCAAGTCTTGGAGAGGAGAGGTGTCACGTCCTAGGACACACAGCAAGTTATAAGAGCTGACATTTGAACTCAGGTCTTTCTGATACAGAGGCTAAGCTGCCTCATCATTAATTTCTGGACGAACTAAGGGCTTTTCTCCGTGGAAATGGGGAGAAAGAAGATTCGATGGAGAAGCCTAACACTGATTCCTGCTAAAGGCAAGTCCAGGCAAAGGCGCATCTTGCCAGACAGAATTCAGCCTCCGACCCAGGCCTTCCCCTGCACTGGGGAAGCGGCGCGCATGCGCCCGACCTCCCTCCCGGCCCCGCCCCGCGGGAAGCCGCGGCTCCTTGCTTTCAGCTCTGGGGCTTGCGCACTACGTCCCCAGCCAGAGGCTCCTTCCCAGTCGGGGACTTCCGGAGCGCCGGGGTGTGGTTCCGGGTCGTGTGCGACTTGGGGGTAATAGGGCTGCTGCTCGGCCGGCCGGCGGCGGCGAGCACCACGGGCATGAGGGCGAACCCGGGAAGCGGCAGCTGAGCGGGCCGCGAGGAGCGCTGGTCCCCGTGGATCCCGAGAGTGCAGAGCTCGGGGCAGGGGCCGGGAGGCGTGGGGGAGCCGGGCCCTCCCCTCAGGAACGTGTCCCGGGGCCGATCCGGCCCGTAGTGTGGAAGCAGCTTCAGGTAAAGGTTGCCCCGGCCGCCAGCTCCCTGCTCGCCCGTCAGCCCATCAGTTTGCCCACCTGGCGACCCTCTCACCTCTCCGGTTTCGGCGCTGCCCGCAGGACCCCTGCTCAGGTGGCCCGGGAGCATCCGTTTCCTGGCCTTTACCAGAACTGGGGGCTGTCAGGAGTCTGAGGCGGGTGTGTGATTTAGGGGAAGGGAAGCTCGTGGACCTGGTAGTGTTCAGGAGTAGCGGGAAGGGGAGGGTGCAGTTGGCTCCGGCAGTTTCTTGTCTTGCACTTGGCAATATCTAGGTGCCCTGGTCTTCATCATGTGAAAATCAAGGTTTTCAGGCATTGCCTGTGTGGTCCTTTTTCTTTCTGTCCCTTTCCCCCATCCCCTAAAGGGGTTAATGGCCTCGCAGCTACAGTGCTGCTGAACTTTGATTCAGTTCTTTACGGGAGTGGCAAGTAGCCCTTTAGATTTGTTTAAGGCTGGAAGGAAAAAAAAAGAGCTTTTAGTGTAAACAAGCTTATGACTTTAACCAGAGACCCCCAAATAAACTCAGAAATTGGTTAAAACTTCCTTTTGAATGAGTGAAAAATAACTTGAAGCCCACCAGTTTTCTGGCACTGTGCAAAGCACCATGTTGTTATAAACCCAAATCGGCAAAGTTCAAAACTTTCCCAGGTGTGAACAGTCAAATGGAGACATATCGGTTTAAAAAAAGCAGCGTTCTCATTCTCTTGACAAACAGAAGGGGTGGATTCCTAATGTTAAAACCCACTTGAGCAGAAGAGGAGATACCGTGTTTTAGTCTTTATATTTTATGAGCCCACGCAAGGTGCCTAGAAAACACTGAAAGAGTTCTTGATGAAGCAATAATTGTTTTCATGTTTTTCAGTTCACACACCTGCGGGAAGTGGAGCATGCTGGTAGCCCTTTCCCATTCAGCTGAGTGCTCATGCCTACCTTAAATACTGTGTGTACCAGACTGCCCTTAAATTCTCTTACATCTCGGAATCTGGCTCCTGGTTACCTTCCCAGTTATGCTTGTAAAGGTCCCTTTTTTTTTTTTATTTTTTGAGATGGAGTTTCGCTTTTGTTGTTAGGCTGGAGTGCAGTGGCGTGATCTCAACTCACTGCAGCCTCTGCCTCCTGGGTTCAAGCAGTTCTCCTGCCTCAGCCTCTCGAGTAGGCTGGTACAGGCATGCACCACCACACCCGGCTAATTTTGTATTTTTAGTAGAGATGGGGTTTTTCCATATTGGTCAGCCTGGTCTCAAACTCCCAACTTCAGGTGATCCGCCTCGGCCTCCTAAAGTGTTGGGATTGCGGGTGTGAGCCACCGTGTCCTGCCAAGGTCTCCTTCTTTAATTACCCCACCCTGATCCATTACTCTAAATAAGTAGGATCTCAATCACTTTTGTTCTTTCGTGTTCCATTGATTTTTGTAGGACATTCTCCCTACCCTGCCTAGGTTTCCCCTTTTCTCTATCTATTGAGATGCTTCCCACAGCTCAGCTGAAGTTAGCTTCTCCCAACCCCAGCTGGAAATGATTTTTCCTCTAGAATTCTATAAGCACTAATTTCTATCTAGAATTATTTAATTTAGTAAGTGTTTACTAAGTATGGATATATATTTGCCAGGTACTATGCTAGGCAATGTAGAGATAAATAAGATTCAGTCCTTGCTTCCATGGAGCTGAATTTAGTGAAACAGAGATAAGGAAAATTAATAATTCTAACAGAGTGATAAGTACATTGTGTGAGAGTTCTTGTTGTGACAGTGATAGTCCAGGAGGGGAATGGGTTATTCACTTTTGATGGGATGTAGCCAGGTAATGCTTCATAATTTGAGGTAAACTAAACTTTGAGAATTTACTATGTATTGAGTATTATATAGGGGTTTCTATTGTTTAATCATTTTAACCTCAATTTACAGATTAGGAAGACTCAATAAATTACACAGCTGGTACGAGACAGAGCCAGGATTCAAAGCCAGGTCTGTCTGATGCCTAAATCTGTGCTTTTTCCGTTACGTCTTGCCTTTTTCTCACACTATCTCTTTCTTTATGCAAGTAAATATTGAAACAAAAAAGTATACAGGATGAAACATATGAATGTTAAAATGAATGGTACAGAAATCTTTTAAATGCAAGGCAAGGAGATGGCAGGTGGATTAGCTCAGCTTTGAATATGAGCAAAGAAGACAGTCTATAGAAAATAAGCATGGACTCAATTCAATTCCTGGTCCCTGTTCTTACTGGATATGTGACCTTTGACACATAACTCCAAGCACCATTTTCTTCAGCTAGGGGTTGGGTTAGGGAATAATACTGACCACATGGAGTGCTGTGAATATTTATTGAACTAATGGGGATAAAGGGCCTGGTACATGGTAAAGTCCCCCAAAATAAATAGCTGTAAGATACAAAGGTATAATGCTTAAGGCATGGTTTTAGAGTAGTGAATGAGTTTACAGCCTGAGTCAAGCAAGTCATTGCTTCTTTTCACAGGGTACAAGGATGGAAAGTTGGAGGGGCAGTAGGGGTCAGAGTTAGTGAGGGCTTGAGTACCAAGCAAGAGAGGTAAATTCCAGTTTCTGCCAATAACTTTTCCAGTTAATAAACACTTTGAGGATCTATGATTCATTTCAGCAGTGCCAGGCAAAATGTTAGACTTTGGGGATACAAAGATAAATCAAACTGGGTCCCTATCCTGAGGTCATTGACATTCTAGTAGAGGAGGTGTGTGTGTGTGGGTGAACTATAATAAAGTATTGTGGGTTCTAAGGTAGAAGTCCCCAGGGGGTCCCACAGAGCACTGCGAAGGGAACACTGATGATGGTAAGTCATGAGTACTTATTCTGCCAGCATGATGTTAAACGCTGTATCTCATTTTTTTCTTGTATGAGAAGGTGTTATTAGCATCCTGATTTTGCCAATGATGAAACTGGGGCACAGAGACCTTGAATAACTTCCTTGAGTTGATGTTGCTGGTGGAGCTGTCAGAAGGAGGGGATTATCTGCTAAACACTGGATCTGCACTCTTCATTACTCTACCATGTTGCTTGTTCTTTGTGATGTGGATGGGGACCCACTGGAAAGGCTTCAGAGAGAAACGTGCCCTTGAGCTGTAGCTTCAGTGTGCTGGTCACTGTGAGACAGGAGGGATAATGAGGAATGGAGTGGCCTCTGCACTAAAGGAGCTCATAGCCTGATCTATTTAGATATTTTTCTTTTTTGGTGGGGGAGCTTGTTTTGCTTATTGGCTCATACCTGAAGACTTCAGAAACTTTTGCAGTTGAGTGGATTTATGTGTTTCAGGCTAAGATAATTTGCTAGCAATCTGTTATTCTGATGTATAGGCCTTACTGTTAAGGACACAGTCATAGATGTTAAATTATTTTATGACAAGGACTTCTGTCACATTACTTTTTTTTTAGAAAGAGTCTTGCTCTATCACTTAGGGTGGAGCGCAGTGGCACGATCTTGGCTCGTTGCAACCTCTGCCTCCTGGGTTGAAGCAATTCTTATGCCTCAGCCTCCCAAGTAACTGGGACTATAGGCAGGCACCACCATGCCTGGCCAATTTTTGTGTTTTTAGTAGAGATGAGGTTTTGCCATCTCTACTAAAAGATGGCTGGGCTGGTCTCTTGACCTCGAGTGATCCACCTGCCCTCGAGCTCTGAAAGTGCTAAGATTACAGGTGTGAGCTACCATGCCTGACCACATTACATTTTTTCCCCATGGGAGGTGCCCTGACTTCGTTTCGATGAGTTTGAAGTTTTTGTGAAGTTTGACTCAGAAGTCAGTGTATTTCAGCTTGTGTTCAATTTAAGAGGCTTAGTGGTTAAATATGTTACCTAAGAGTCACAGCTAATGTGTGATAGATCCACAAAAAACCTGGCCAACAAAGAGTAAACAAATCTTTATTAAATTACTATTATTAGTTCTGTTTGAGCATCTACCTCAGTGGTCTCCAAGTCCGATGCCTGTTGTGTAATAGGATGAGTAGGCTAGGCCTTGGCGAACTGGTGAGCACGGACTCAAACTAGAGAGGGCAGTCGCTGCTCAGCTCCGCTTGTTGCCATGTGAGGAAGTGGGCCCAGTGTCCTTGGATCTTTTGATTTTTTGGGAAAAGATGCTGGAAATCTGGATTTATATATATATATATTTAAATTTATTTAACTTACTTAACTTTAGAGACAGGGTACCATTCTGTCACGCTGGAGTGCAGTTTCATGGTAATAGCTCACTACAACCTTGAATTCCTGGCTCAAGCGATTCTCCTGCCTCTGCCCCCACAGTAGCTAGGATTATAGGTGCATGATACCATGTGTAGCTAGTTTTGTTTTTGTTTTTGAGACAGTCTTGCTCTTGTTGCCCAGGCTGGAGTGCAATGACACGATCTTGGCTCACTGCAACCTCTGCCTCCCAGGTTTAAGCGATTCTCATGCCTTAGCCTCCTGAGTAGTTGGGATTACAGGCACCTGCCACCACACCCAGCTAATTTTTGTATTTTTCATAGAGATGGGTTTTCACCATGTTGGCCAGGCTGGTCTCAAAGTCCTGACCTCAGGTGATCCGCCTGCCTTGGCCTCCCAAAGTGCTGGGACTACAGGCATGAGCCACTGCGCCCAGCCATGTAGCTAGTTTTTAAAAAATTTTCTGTAGAGAAGGGGTATAGCTATGGTGCCTAGGCTGGTCTCGAACTCCTGTCTTCAAACGATCCTCCTGGCTGTAATCCTAGCACTTTGGGAGGCCGAGGTGGGTGCATCACCTGAGGTCAGGAGTTTGAGACCAGCCTGACCAACATGGTGAAACCCCATCTTTACTAAAGATACAAAATTAGCTGGACGTGGTGGCGCATGCCTGTAATCCCAGCTACTTGGGAGGCTGAGGCAGGAGAATTGCTTGAACCTGGGAGGTGGAGGTTGGAATGAGCTGAGATCTCACCGTTGCACTCCAGCCTGGGCAACAAAAGTGAAACTCTGTCTCAAAAAAAATCATAATAATCCTCCTGCCACGCTGCCACAGCCTCCCAAATCGTTGGGACTACAGGTGTGAGCCACTACATATGGTACATTTTAATGTATTTAGCTTAAAATTTTGCCATTAAAAATTATGTTGATCAAAATGTATTTGCAGTCTGTGTGTAATTCTAGGCTGACTGATTGTGAACTCCAACCTACCTGGCTGCTCAAATTTTGGTACTCGCTGTTCAGAGCAGGAAGTACAATACAGTGTTTTGAATATTGATTAGAACTCTCATGGTAAATTGCCAGTGTGAGGGAGCATTGTAGCTTTCACTGGTATTTCACCACTCTTTTGGAGAGTGGCAAGGTGAATGCTTTTATTGTATAATCAGGCTAAACTATGGATTTGGCTGGCAAGATGTCCTTACAAGACTTCTGTTTTGTGCTCTTAGCACTTTAAATGCTACCAGATTTCTTGTCTCTTGGCCCTCTCCACAATACTATGAAGTGGTATTGTAAATTTGTTAAATGCTCTTGTATACCTTATTTTCTTTAGTCCTGTGAGATAGGTAGTATTACAAAGGGGGTAGTCACCTCCTGAGATGAAGAAATTGACACCCAGTGAATCATAGCTTAGTAGAAAGTGCAGTCGACTAGAAAGGGACTTGCATCCTAAATATGCTGATACCACTAACAGCCTTTGGATTTTGGTCACATCAATTACAAATCCTTGGATCTTTTTTCCTTTTTAGATAAATAATGAGGAGTGAAATTCAAGTGTTGCTGAGGTCTTTTCAGGATGCCAAGCTTTCTGTTTCTAATTGATATGTTTAAAGTTACACAGCTGATTACTGGCAGACTCCATGGAGATGACTCAAATCTAGAATGCTTCCCCTCCTCTCTTGCTGGCAGGTCAGGAACCACTGCTCAGCCCTTTGCCTGTTCTTTATTCATTATTTCCTCAGGGAAAGGCCCTTGTTGGGCCAGGTGCTCCCCCAATGCTTGCAGTGCCTACTGACTATATATATACTCGAGATTGAAAGGGGCATGGAGACACCCAGCACGGTGAGAGAAATATGGCCAGGGAGTTCCCAGCCCAAGAGTTTAATTTATTTTTATTTTAATACCCAGCTTCCACAAGGTGAAAATTGAAGAAATATTGGTCTTATAGATACTTGTTTTCATTCATACTCTATTGTATAAGGAAATAACATAGAATATAAAAATAAAGAGAATAAATCCTGAACAGTCATTCAAAATTTATTAACTCTAGTTGGCAGCAGTCTAGATATATTGGGGAAATGGATTTAATATAGGCAACACAAAATTTGGACTGAAAGTAGAATACAGTTTCATGTAATTGAAAGTGAGAAAAATGGGAGAAACCACTTAAAAAACAAACCTGAAATTCTAGAAAGAACAAGAAGGTATTAGAATAACTATTGGAATTAAGTTATAGTAATTGCTTGTGAAATAAGTAGAATATTATGTCACATTTATGCCTAAATATATGCAGTGTTAGATTCATAATATCCTAAACTTGAGTATACTTTTATGAATATACTTTTATTATTGATGCAAAGTGTACTGAATGTGTAAAACTTAAAGAAAATAACATTTTTCAGTTCCCTATGGACTCATTTTAAGGTACTGTGTTATAAATAAGTACCATTTCAGCAGAGAAATTGGTAGAAAATTGTTTGAAGGAATGGTTGTCTTTTGAAAATAGAGCAAATATTTAATCTGAACTTTAGTTACTGACATAAAGGAAACGAACTAAGAACTGAAGTGCAGACTTCAATCTTAAAGCAGTGTGACGTGGGCTTTGGGCAGACCCACTTGGATTTCATTATTGGGTTTGTCCATGATTAGCTCTGTAAGCTGGACAGTCTGCAAAATGGGGACAGTAATGCCAATCCCTCATAGTCCTTGGTGAGGACTAAATGAAACAATGTATGTAAGTGCCTAGTAAGTACTCTGATGCTTCTGGAGAGATGCAGGTCGAGGTTGAGCATCCCTACTGAGAATATTCAAAATCTGGGCCACATGTGGTGGCTCATACCTGTAATCCCAGCACTTTCAGAGCCCAAGATGGGCTAATTGCTTGAGTTTGGGAGTTCAAGACCAGCTTGGGCAAAATAATGAGACCTTGTCTCTACAAAAGACTAAAAAATTAGCCAGGCATGATGCTGCACACCTGTAGTTCCAGGCTGATGTGGGAGGATTCCTTGAGCCCAGGGGGTTAAGGCTGCAGTGAACTGTGATTGCACCACTGCACTCTAGCCTGGGCAACAGAGCAAGGCGATCTCAAAAAAAAAAAAAAAATTCAAAATCCAAAATGCTTCAAAATTCAAAACTTTTTGAATTGGCATGATGCCATAAGTACAAAATTTTACACCTGATCTCGTACAGGTTGCACTTAAAACTTTATTTCATGCATAGAATTATTAAAAATATTGGCTGGGTGAGGTGGCTCATAACTTGTAATCTTGGGAGGCCAAGGTGGGAGGATCGCTTGAGTTTAGGAAAGACCTTGTCTCTACTAAAAATCAAAACAACTGGCTGGGAGGCCGAGGTGTGCAGATCATGAGGTCAAGAGATCGAGACCATCCTGGCCATCGTGGTGAAACCCCGTCTCTACTAAAAATACAAAAATGAGCTGGGTGTGGTGGCGTGTGCCTGTAGTCTCAGCTACTCAGGAGGCTGAGGCAGGAGAATCACTTGAATCCGGGAGGCGGAGGTTGCAGTGAGTTGAGATTGTGCCACTGTACTCCAGCCTGGCAACAGAGCGAGACTCTGTCTCAAAAATAATTAAGTAAAAAAATCAAAACAATCAGCTTGGCATGGTGGTGTGTGCAAATAGTCCCAGCTACTTGGGAGGCCGAGGCAGGAGGATTGTTTGAGCCTGGAAGGGGCTGGGGGAAAGCGGTCAAGGCTACAGCGAGCCATGATTATGGTCCTATACTCCAGCCTGGATGACAGAGGGACACCCTGCCTCAAAAAAAAAAAACCCAAAATTATATAAAATTACCTTCAGGCTATGTGAGTGAAGTGTATATGAAACATAAGTGAATTGCATGTTTAGGCTTGGATCTCATCCCCAAGATATCTCATAATATATATAAAAATATTTTGAAATTCAAAGAAAATTCAAAATCTGAAACACTTCTGGTCCCAAGCCTTTTAGATGAGGGATACCCAACCTCTACCAGCATTTAGGGCATAAGACATTCAGGATGTTAATATAATGTAAAAAGTAATGATTCGATGGAATGGTTGTGAAAGAATGAGACTCATGTCTTGATCATGAAATTTGTTAATTTTTGGTTGTGTTTTGTAAATTAGTGCACCTATCTACTGTATTTGAGAGAAGGACTTCAGGATGATGTTTTTAAGCTATTACATGAATTGATCTGCTGAGTAACAAGAAGCACTTCCAAGTGTTTATATTATCCCTTTTTTTTTTTAAATAGAGTCTCACTCTTTTGCCCAGGCTGGAGTGCAATGGCATGATCTCAGCTCCCTGCAACCTCAGCCTCTTGGGTTCAAGCAATTCTCCTGCCTCAGCCTCCTGGGTAGCTGGAATTATAGGCACGTGCCACCATGCCTGGCTAATTTTTTGTATTTTTAGTAGAAACAGGGTTTTACCATGTTGGTCAGGCTGGTCTCAAACTCCCGACCTCGTGATCTGCCCGCCTCAGGCTCCCAAAGTGCTGGGATTACAGGCATGAGCCACTGCGCCCAGACTCTATTATCTTTTTTGTGCCTATAACTGCCCTTTGTTAGAAAAGGGGTATTATGTTATCTCCATCCCCATTTTACTAATGCCAAAGCTGAAGCTTAGAGAAGTAATGTAATTATTAATAAAAATAAAAATATAAAGCTACCAGGCTTAGTGCTGTGGCTTATACCTGTAATCCCAGCCCTTTGGGGGGCTGGGGCGGGTGGATCACCTGAGGTCAGGAGTTTGAGACCAGCCTGGCCAATTGGCGAAACCTGGTCTTTACTAAAAACACAAAAATTAGCGGGGTGTGGTGGCACGTGCCTGTAGTCCCAGCTACTTGGGAGGCTGAGGCAGGAGAATCACTTGAACCTGGGAGGCAGAGGTTGCAGTGTGCCATTGCACTCCAGTCTGGGCAACAAGAGCGAAACTTCATCTCAAAAAAAAAAAAAAAAAAAAAAAAAAAAATATATATATATATATATATATATATATATATATATATATAGTGAGAGAGAGAGAGGGAGCACTCAAGCTACCAGTAATGGCAAAACTAGGACTTCACCTTTGTTTTGACTCAGAGCACTCAAAAGCACTATTACTTTTTTTATTTTTTTACCACTTTTCCATGCTGCTCTAGATTTGAATATTGGAACTGGCCCTGTCTTGGGACTGTCATTGACTATGGCCCTTTGCCTTATTCGTTAAACTTAATGTTTATAGAACACTGTTATTAATTATATTGTGGGAGTGTTTGATTACAGGTATGATGTTATGATATGAAGTTTAAAGATTTAGTAAAAACCCTAATACTCATTGATAATAAAGATTGGTGGTATTGGGCGTGGTGGCTCATGCCTGTAATCCCAGCTACTCAGGAGGCTGAGACAGAGGAATAGCTTAAACCCAAGAGGCAGAGGCAGAGGTTGCGGTGTGCCGAGATTGTGCCATTGCACCTCCAGCCTGGGCAACAAGAGCAAAACTCTGTCTTAAAAATAAGATTAGTGGTAAGATGACCACTCATATTGTTAGTAGGAATGTAAATTAGTAAACTTTTCTGGAAAGCACTTTGGCAGTATTTATCACAAGCTTTTTTAAAAAGTCATGCATGCCTTTTGAGCTTGTAATTCCATTGCTCGGAATCTTGATTAAAGAAATCAGAGACGCTGAAAGATATTCATGTTCAAAGATGTTCACTGCAGCAGTATTATAGCAAAAATTAGAACCTTAGTGTTCAATAAAAATTAGATAAATCATGGAAAATTAATAGAATGGAAATAATATGCAGTCATCTTAGATGTTTCAGAATTTTAGTGACATACTAATATGCTCACCATATAATAAGTGAAAAAAGGGTATGACTGTCTATAAAGTGTGATGGCAATTATGTCAAATATGTATACTAAGAAAAGAAATAGTGAGATTATAGGACTTTATTTTTCTCAGTTTTAGAAATGTTCTTTGATACATTATTTTTAAAGAAATCATAGTTTAAAATTGTTATTAACAAATATGAATAGGGCCAGTGACCATTATTTTAACCAATAGAGTTTTCACTAACGCAGGTGATTGTGAAGTTATAAATGGATTGTGTTTTCAAGTTAGTTTTCACCTCACTTATTTCGCACTTAGAACATGGTTTCATATGTCCTGACATTAATGATGTTATTATTTCCAGGGAAATCTTCTTTTCCCCAAAAAGTCCTGTCTAACACAGTATTCTGGAAGAAGAGTTGTATTCGTAATGGGGGTATCATTGTCCCAGTGCTGCCTTACCGCTTCAGTGGCCACGGGGACAGTGAGTAGGCCTGTGATATCCCTGTGTTTACTTTCAGAGGGAGTCCACTCCTATCTCTGTGGAGTTGAGGTTGGCCTTTGGTAAATAGTGATTGTGAGTTGAATGCTTATATATTGCGAAGTGATTTTTTGGTATGGAAAATTATTTGTGTTAAAAAGGTAAACCGAGGCCTTTTTTTTTAAAAGAGTTTATTTGCACAAATGGCAGTTGATGAATTGGGTAGCTTCAAATCAGAAGTGATTCAGGGGCTCCATTGAGGGAAAGTAAGTGGGGAGGCTTTTGTAGGAAGATCGTGGAAGTAAAACAGAGGAAAGATTTGATTGGTTATACAGTTGATCTCTACCATTGGAAAGTCCGCAGTTATGTAATTATAGGTTTGTTAGCTGCTTCTGACTAGCTAAGTTTAAGTTCTTTTTTTTTTTTTTATATGTGCATTTATAAGACATATCTCCAGTTTTGCTTATGTTTGCAAATCAAGCAAGGTTAGGGTAATTTATGAGACTAACTAGTTTTGTCTGCTCAGGGATTTTTCAGGCTAGGTTTGATTTTTTTGTTTTGTTGTTGTTGTTGTTTTATCTTTGCGTGTGTGTGTGTTTTTTTTCCTTGAGACAGGGTTCTCGCTCTGTTGCCCAGGCTGGAGTGTTAGTGGCATGATCACTGCAGCCTCAACTTCCTGGACTTGAGCGATCCTCCCACCTCAATCTCCCGAGTAGCTGGGGCTAGAGGCATATACTACCATGCCCAACTACATTTTGTATTTTTAGTATGGATGGGATTTTACCGTGTTGCCCAGGCTGGTCTTGAACTCCTAAACTCAAGGATTCTGCCTGTCTGGGCCTCCCAAAGTGTTGGGAGTATAGGCATGAATTACTGCACCTGGCCAGGCCTGGTCTGTTTTAATTTATTTTAACAAATGTGAATCTCTGTCTTACTTTTTTGTGTGTGTGAGAAAAAGATTGAAGATCAAATTTGTTTGGATTTTAATTTTTCTGATAGCAGTAGTTAGTAAAAATATGAGTGTTAAAATATTATGATGAACTGTTGCCTTTTCTCTTTTTGAGTTATCATATACTTTATAATTGAAATAGTTTCAGACCAGGCACGGTGATTTACGCCTGTAATCCCAGCGTTTTGGGAGGCTGAGGCAGGCAGATCACCTGAGGTCAGGAGTTTGAGACCAGCCTGACCAACATGGAGAAACCCCATCTCTACTAAAAATACAAAATTAGCCAGGTGTGGTGGCACATGCATGTAATCCCAGCTACTCGGGAGGCTGAGGCAGGAGAATCGCTTGAACTCCGGAGGCAGAGGTTGTGGTGAGCCGAGATTGTGCTATTGCACTCCAGCCTGGGCAACAAGAGCAAAACTCTGTCTCAAAAAAAAAAAAATTAGTTTCAATGTGTGCAGTTAAGTGTGATGGCCAGTTAGGTTTGTTTGTTTTTTTTCAAATGTGCATACTGATTCTCTTCTGTACAATATGAAAAACATGCAAAAAAAATTACCAAAGTATTTGAGCATATTTTAAATTAGGAAAATATCAGGCAAGATGTTTCTTTTGTAAACTACTTCTGTCCAAAGCATTCTGTATATTATCAGAATGAAAAATGACAGCACTTTGTCATCTGTTCAAATTGATATGCACTCTTTGCAGTGACAGCTGAAAAGGCCCATAGGTGCCATATAAAGAGGTGACCGTGTTGTCATATTTCATTTCGGCATCCCTCTGCAAAGCCATAATTACCTAATTAGGTTGTTAATTAGGAGATTAGCATTTCACTATATTGATAGAATGCTCTTTACCGGCGTGGGGCGAGATACAAATTTGTCTGCCCTAATTTATAATCTCTGCCTGTTTTGTACTTATTTATTTGCTTAAGATGCTTGTATGGGGCAATTCAGTTTACCTGAGAAACAGTTTACAAGCTAATGAAGCTTTAATCACTGGATTAAAGTTGCTGAGTTAAAATATGGACACATCCCCAAAATTAAAATAAAAATTCCAAGTTGGTATAACTTGTATTATTGTTAACACAGGCAACAAACACAGTAAGAATTTACATTGTTGGTATAAAAAAAAATTCAAAATACAGAAACTTAAGTCCGAACTATGATTGAGATTTATGTATCCTAAATGAAGCAAAGGAAATTATTTTAATTGTCTTCAATGACAGACTTCTGCCATTTATACTTGGGACTTATAAGGATATGTTAAATGTTTTGAATGTATTTAAGAAACTGAAGCTTGGTTAATAACTTCAGAACAAATATATTCAGTCTTCATTTTAGACTTCCTTAGATAGTCATGCCTCAGGGTTTATTTCATTTGTACCTTCTGTCCATTAGTCTATGCTTGGAACATTCTCTTCCCACAGTCTTTGCAGTGCTGAGTGCTTATGGAATTTGAAGTATTTTACAGTAACCTTCACTTGGTAAGCTATTTGGAGTAACCAGTTTCTATAAAGTGTGTCTAACGTTCTTTTGGGAGAGAGGGGCATGGGAAAAATGATTTCTATATATTTTCTCTGTAGTGTTTGTAATTTGCATTATGCATACTTTTCTGCCTTTTTTCGTTAAGGAAATTAAGAGTTGCAGAACAGTGTTAAGAGCACCATTCCCACTGAGGTAGTAGTTTAGCTTCTTTTGTTTGTATTGGTATTAGCATTCAAATTGTAGTAAATGGATGTGTGCTTTAAGTCCTTCTTCCCTACAGTTATGAAGAATTGCATTTGTTTTTTAGCTACAATTTTAAAAAAAAAATTATTATTTTTTTTGAAATGGAGTCTTTCTCTGTTTCCCAGGCTGGAGTGCAGTGGAGCCATCTTGGCTCACTGAAACCTCAGCCTCCTGGGTTCAAGCAGTTCTTCTGCCTCAGCCTCCCAAGTAGCTGGGATTACAAGTGTGTGCCACCATGCCTAGCTAATTTTTGTACTTTAGTAGAGATGGAGTTTCACCATGTTGGCCAGGCTGGTCTCGAACTCCTGACCTCAGGTGATCTCCCCAACTCGACCTCCCAAAGTGCTAGGATTATAAGCATGAGCCACTGCCCCTGACCTAAAAATTTTTTTTAATTAAAAAAATTTTAAATAAAAATAATAGAGAAGGGGTCTTGCTATATTGCACAGGCTGGTCTTGAACTCCTGAGCTCAAGTGATCTTCCTCCTCCACCTCCCAAAGTGCTGAGGTTACAGGTGTGAGCCACCATGTCTGGCCAAATATATTTTTATGTTAAGAAAATAGGCCGAGCATGGTGGCTCATGCCTGTAATTCCAGCACTTTGGGAGGCTGAGATGGATGGATCACTTGAGGTCGGGAGTTCAAAACCAGCCTGGCCAACATGGTGAAACCCCATCTCTACTAAAAATACAAAAATTAGCTGGGTGTGGTGGCACATGCCTCTAATCTCAGCAACTCAGGAGGCTGAGGCAGGAGGATCGCTTGAACCTGGGAAGCAGAGGTTGCAGTGAGCTGAGATCCTGTCACTGCACTCTAGCCTGGGTGAAAGAGAGACTTCGTCTCAAAAGAAAAAAGAAAATAAGGCTGGGCATGATGGCTCATGCCTGTAATCCTAGCACTTTGGGAGACGAGGCAGTTGGATCACTTGAGATCAGGAGTTCGAAACCAGCCTGGCCAACATAGTGAAAACCCATCTCTACTAAAAATTCAAAAATTAGCTGGGCCGTGGTGATGTGTGCCTGTAATCCCAGCTACTTGGGAGGCTGAGTAAGGAGAATCATTTGAACACCTGGGAGGCAGAGGTTGCAGTGGTCTGAGATTGCACCACTGTATTCCAGCCTGGGCACAGAGTGAGACTGTCTAAAAAAAAAAAAAAAAAGAAATACACACAAGCTTCCATTAGTTTAGCGTTTTACTTAGTTGTAATCATTCATTTATTCAGTCAGTATATACTGAATCTATATTAGTCACAGTCATTTGTGTGGGAATTGACCAATGAAATCTACAGACACAGTCCCTACTCTCATGAACTTGCATTCTAGAAAGGGAAAGGACAGCATAGATGGAGCAGTAGAACCTAAGCTTGAAGCATTATAGTAATGAGAGTCAAGGTGAGTATGGAGGAGTATCTACTCTGGACTTGATAAAGTCAAATCTTCCTAGGGCAGGTGATATCTAACTTGTGATAAGTGTGAAAGAAAAAGGGAAGTCTCAGCCAGGTGACAAGACAGAGAAAATTTCCAGAGAGAAGAAGTGTATTTTCAAAACTTGAGAAGAAAACAAAGTTCACTGAGGCTGGAGTAGAAAGAACTGATGGGACTTGTGTGAGATGGGGCTGCAGATACAGGAAAGGTTTGATCATGCTAAGGAGTTGGGAGAGTCATTGAAAAATTTTAAGATAAGTTAGGAGACAATTGTAGTAGTCTAGGTGTGAGACATGGTGACTTAGATTTGGGTTTCTGTTTAGAGACAAGCTCTCACTCACCCAGGCTGAAATGTGGTGGTGTGATCACAGCCCACTGCAGCCTTGACTTCCTGGCCTCCAGCAATCCTCTCACTTCAGCCTCCTGAGTAGCTTGGACTACAGGAACACGCCACCACTCCCAGTTAATTAAAAAAATTTTTTGATAGACAGGATTGCCCAAGCTGCTTTTGAACTCCTGGTCTCAAGTGATCCTTCTGCCATGACCCTCCAAAGCACTGGGATTACAGGCATGAGCCACTGTACCCAGCTGAATTAGGTTATTGAGATGAAGAGAAGTGGGTGAAATCTAAGGAGAGACGAGTTAGTTATATTACAAATTAAATGTTTATGGTTTACTGTGGCCGATTCTGCTTAGTAGGTACTTTGTTGGTATCCTTGTGTTGGAATCACTAGAATTAGAAGAAATCTAGAATGTAGCATGGATTCTCATCTTCCTGGGTTTCTATCCCCTTTTTTTTTTAAAAAAAATTGAGCTATAATTCACATACTGTAAAATTAACCTCTCTAAAATGTACAATTTAATGGTTCTTAGGATATTCACAAAGTTGTATAACTGTCACTACTAACTAATTCCAGAACATTTTTGTCACTTGAAAAAGAAATCTCATATTCATTAGCAGTCAACTCCTCACTTTTCCTCCTCCTGCTGCTAGCAACCATTAATCTACTTTCTGTCTCTATAGATTTGCCTATTCTGAACCTTTCACCTATGAGGAATTACACAGTTTGTGGCGTTTGAGGTAGTATAGTGCTTTCAAGGTTCATCTATGTTGTAGCATAGATCAGTACTTCATTCCTTTTTATTGCCAAATAATATTCCATTGTATGTCTATACCACATTTTGTTTGTTCGTTCATCAGTTGATGGACATTTGGGTTATTTCTACCTTTTGGTTATTATGAATACTACTGTGAACATTTGTATACAAATTTTCATGTGAACATATGTTTTTAGTTCTCTTGAGTATATTCCTAGGAATGGAGTTGTTGGGTCATGGTAATGCTTTGTTTAACATTTGAGAAACTGCCAAGCTGTTTTCCAAAGCAGCTGCATTATTTTACATTTTCTCCAACAATGTATAAGGTCAGCCTCCTTTCAGCTTGTATTCTCATCAGGCTGTGCTCTGGGCTGGAAGCAACTTTAGGCTCTAGGAATTCCACAAGCCTTTTGTTTAAATAGGTGGGTAATTACTCATTTTTCTCTGTTCAGCCAGGTTCATTCTACTAGCATATGTGTACCAGGCCGTATATATTGGGCATTAGTAATAGGAAGTCAAATGCCCTTTCCTCTCAAGGACTTTACAGTCCAGCAGTGGAACTTCTTACTGGGAAATGCGAGGTGAAGGGGAAAGCCAGTGAAGAAAGTAATAGCTTATAAATTCATGAATTTACACAGCATGGATAGCTAATTTTAGGATCTAGCCAAAGATTGACTTTTTTTTTCAGCTTTTGTTTTTTCTTTTTTCTTCAGGCTACCCTTTAACTATTGCTGTTCCTTGGTTTTATCCCCAGATTACTATTCTTCTTACATATTTTCCCTGGGCAAAATTCACATCTATGGATTTACCTGTCACTTACATGTTGATGTCTCCCAAGTCCGCTCAGACCTTTCTCCTGGGCTCTCAGGTTTGTGCTTTGATGGATCTATCGTTTGGGTAATCATATACATCTGAAGCTCATTGTGTCTGAAACATAATTCCTCATCTCCCCACTACCTGATAATCTGTTTCTGCTTTTGAGTGTATGGTTTTATTTGTTGGCACTATCAGGCAAGTCATAAACTTTTCCCTTCTTAATCCTCCACATCCACTCAGTCACCAAGTTTACCAGTTTTTATCTCTTACTTTGTGACTGTTTCTTGAATTCGTACAACCATCTTTCACTGCCTTCAGATTTCATCATCTCTGGGCTATAGTCACAGCTTTGTAACTAGTCTTCTATTTTGTCCATCACATTAATCTATACAGCTGTCAGAGCAGTCTCTCTATAAGCTAGTCAGCAGCCATGTAATTTTAGTTACTAAATAAATGTTGTTCTGCTGTTTCTTGCTTCAGTGCCTTGTCTGATGCTGTGTCTTCTACCTCGAATGTTGCCTTTTGCCCCCGCTTCTAACCTTCCAATTTCTCATCTTTGAAGATTCATCTTAGACCAGGGAATAATAGCAATAATAATAATAGTAAACAGTTGTAATTGTGCTTACCATGGGTCAGGCACTGAAGCACATAACATATATTAATTCATTTGATTCTCACAACAATCCTGTTAGGTAGGCACTGAACTTATTCCCATTTACAGATGAGGAAATGGAGACACAGAGAAAGGTGTTGCTTTCTCAAGGTCCCGCCATGAGTGGCCAGGTCCAGGTTTGAAGCCAGCCAGTCCGAAGATTGCTGTCAGCCTCTGCTACCCACCCTTTCTCAACTTCTGCCGTTCCCTTGGCTTCCCCACTGCAAAGGATATTTATCTTTTCTTTGCTTCTGCAATAACTCACACATGGCCTGATGCTTTAAGCCTTTCTGAAATTTCTGATCAAGGGGCCAGCATTATAGATTATTTAATTGCTAGCTCTCTCTTTTTTTTAACTATTAAAGGGACTAAGTTGGAAATGACCACTTCCACTACTGTGATCTTAGTCTTCTCTGTGAAGCCTTGTCTGAGTATCCAGTCTCATTTAGGTACTTTTTCTTTGTGTCTCCATAGTACATTGTATTTTTGAGATGGAGTTTTGCTCTAGTAGCCCAGGCTAGAGTACAATGGCCTGATGTAGGCTCACTGAAACCTCCGCCTTTCAGGTTCAAGCAGTTCTCTTGCCTCAGCCTCCTGAGTAGCTAGGATTATAGGCACCTACCACAATGCTGGGCTAATTTTATTTTATTTTTTTAGTAGAGATAGGGTTTCACCATGTTGGCCAGGCTGGTCTTGGACTTCTGACCTCAGGTGATCTGTCCGCCTCGGCCTCCCAAAGTGCTGGGATTACAGGTATGAGACACCATGCCTGGTCTGCTCTCATTCTTTATTGTGGCCATTTGTATACTTGTCTCTACCCCCTTGTTTGACTGCAAGCCTCTCAGGAATAGGGACTATGACTAGCACTTTATACGCCTAACTCTCAGCATGTAGTAGGTATTCATGCTTATTGAATGAACTGATAAGTCTCTGTACCCATACCTAGACTTGTGTAAGGAGTGGAGTAAGAAGATTAAGATGAAATGAGCTTAAGCTGGAAATGTGAGACAACATATTGTGATTCGGAGCAAGATTCTGGAGCCAGGCTGTCCTGGCTCCACCTGTTACTAGTTGTGTGGCCTTGAGCAAGTTTGTGCCTAAGTTTACTGATTTATAGAACATGAAGAATAATAGAATTTACCTCATAGTTTTGTGAATGGCAAAAGTGCCTTTATTTTGTTTTTAAGAGATGAGGGTCTTACGGCTGGCTAATTTTTGTATTTTTTTGTAGAGATGGGGTTTTGCCATGTTGCCCAGGCTGGTCTTGAACTTGTGAGCTCAAGCAGTCTGCCCACCTCTGCCTCCCAAAGTGCTGGGATTATAGGCGTGAGCCACCATGCCTGGGCTGAGACTTGATTATTAGATTTAAATTGTATGTTGTGAAACATTTCCACTCTAACTATAGTATTATAAGCAGAATG
Organism: Cheracebus regulus; assembly: GCA_963574635.1. Classification (NCBI taxonomy): domain Eukaryota; kingdom Metazoa; phylum Chordata; class Mammalia; order Primates; family Pitheciidae; genus Cheracebus; species Cheracebus regulus. Next base: position 46,412 of record CAUYQU010048057.1, read on the forward strand.
AAGCCAATTCTGTTGCATTATCCTCATGTTTGGTACACCGTGGTGATTTAAAAAATGAGGTGGTCTAGCTGGGCATGGTGGTTTGTGCCTATAATCACAGCACTTTGAGAGGCTGAGGCAAGCAGATCACCTGAGTTCAAGAATTCGAGACCAGCTTGGCCAATATGGTGAAACCCTGTCTGTACTAAAAATACAAAATTAGTAGGGTGTGGTGGTGTGCGCCTGTAATCCCGGCTACTCAGGAGGTGAAGGTAGGAGAATCGCTTGAACCTGGGAGGCAGAGGTTGTAGTGAGCCAAGATTGCACCACTGCACTCTAGCCTGGGCGACAGCAAAACTCCATCTCAAAAAAAAAAAAAAAAATGAGATAGTCTAGAAGATTCTGAGAAAATACCTAGCAAAATTAACACAGTTTTGTTAATAATAACAATAATAGCAAGTATCATTTATTGAGATTATGAAAGCTCTAGTCAAGTGAAAATACAAAGCACCATTCAAAGCCACATAAAAGTAGTTTGAGGATTATCTGCTAGTTTAGATTATCTCATTGCTGCCTTCTATTCATTAGGAGTTGAATTAATGAGTTTGATAGTTGACAGCTTATTTATTTTCCTTCCAAAAAGATATAGCTAGAATAGGAAAAGTCAGTAATACTACATCTTAGATTTATATAGTGCTTTTTAACTTTCTGTAAATTTTTTTAAAAAAAAAAGGTTTTTAAGACAGGGTCTCACTCTGTTGCCCAGGCTGAAGTGCAGTGGCTCAGTCATGCTCAGTGTAACCTTGAACTCCTGGGCTCAAGTGATCCTTGTATCTCTGCCTCCTGAGTAGATGGGACTACAAGCATGTGCCCTCATGCTTAATTTTTAAATCTTTTTTTTTTTTTTAAGAGACAGAGTCTTGCTCTGTTGCCCAGGCTGGTCTCAAACTCCTGGCCTCAATTGATTCTCCAGTCTCTGCCTCTCAAAATGCTGGGATTTATAGGCATGAGCCACTGTGCCCAGCCTCTATTTTGTTTTATAGCAGCATCACTGTGAAGTGGGTAATAGGACATATATTATGGCTCTTTCACTGTAGAGGAAACACAGTCAGAAGCAGTGGCTCTCCTAAAGTCATCCCAAAGCTAGTCTCTTTAACAGTGACAACTGTTAACTAATCCATAGCAAATATCACTAATCCACACTCTGTGACAACAACCTGGAATTCTAGATGTGGCAGTCCACTGTGCATTTTTATAATCACATTTTTATTTTCTGTTAATATTAGTTTCTTTTTTCTCTCTTTTTTTTTACACTGTTTACCAACTGAAATAGTTTCTTTTATAACACTCTGAAGATAACTGTATTGTTTATCAACTTTAACTCTTGTAGTTATTGGAACCAGTTTCTAAACATACTAGGATTTAAAAACAAAAGATGGGCTGGGTGCAGTGGCTCAGGCCTAATCTCAGCACTATGGGAGGCCGAGGTGGGTGGATCATCTGAGGTCAGGAGTTCGAGACCAGCCTGGCCAACATGGTGAAACCCTTTCTTTACTAAAAATACAAAACTGGCTGGGCATTGATGGCATGCGCCTGTTGTCACAACCACTTGGGAGGCCGAGGCAGGAGAATCGCTTGAACCCAGGAGGGGGAAGTTGCAGTGAACCGAGGTCGTGCCCCTGCACACCAGCCTGGACAACAGAGCAAGGCTCTGTCTCGAAAAAAAGAAAAAACAAAACAGATGGCAATAATGCCTATTCAAATCAGTCAACATAGTTTACCTTTGTAGAGAGTATGCTGGCAACATCTTGATATTATTACAATTCTTTGCCAAAAAAAGAGATTCCTTGTACCTCTCGAGTCTGAACTATGGCACAGGTATGGTAGAGGTAAAACAATAAAATTCTGGTCATGGAAGGAAAACCGTGTGAAGCAACAACCCCCATCACCTTTTAGATGGGCTCCAGGATAAACTTCCCCCAATCACATCCTCCTCCTCCACACAAGTGGCTGGAATGGAATTTAATAGCTGAAAGGCCCTACATATAGTTCAGCCATGCTATTGAACAGATGTAAGAACAGATGAGGTTTAAAGAAGTGAATTGTCCAAGGCGGTGTAATTAGGTCCCTGGAATTTAGGTTTCCTGAGTGATCCTTGCAGTAAAGTATGTTGCTTTTTTTTAAATTGATGTGTGGTTACCCCGAAGGCCAGGTAAGTGGAAACATTACTCTGTTGAATTCTTCCACTTGTAAGCAAACTTCAAACACTGAGGAGCTGATAGAAGGAAAATACTTATTAGACTAAAACGGGAGATCTATCTATTAAGCCAGCACCATGGATGAGGGGCCCTTTTTGGGAAACTCATGGGACAGCCCCTTGGGGTTGTCTGTTCATTCCACAGTGAGCTTTTTTGTTGTTGTTGTTGGAGATGGAGTCTTGCTTTGTAGCCCAGGCTGGAGTGCAGTGTTGTGATCTTGGCTTAGTGCCACCTTTGCCTCCTGGGTTCAAGTGATTCTCGTGCTTCGGCCTCCTGGGTAGCTGGAATTATAGATGTGCGCCACCACACCCAGCTAATTTTTTTATGTTTAGTAGAGACAGAGTTTCACCATATTGGCCAGGCTGGTCTTAAACTCCTGACTTCAGGTGATCCACCCACCTCAGCCACCACACCCAGCCACAGTGAGTTCTTACTGAATGCCGTCCACATCTACTAGAAGCTGGCAGCATAGTGATGAATAAGATAACGTCCTTGAGAGTTTAGAAGTTTAGAAGAGAAAACCAACATATAAATAGATTATTTTAAAAGAAATCTCAATGTGATTAATTTGCGATCTTTTGTTTATTCATTAATTTGTTCATTCCTTAACATAGCAATCAGGGAGATCCTTTTAAATGTGAGATAGATCATGTTACTGTTCTCTTCACGCTCCTCTAGTGACTCCTCATTTCACTTGGAGTAAAAGCTAAAGGCCTTAGGATGGCCAGCAAGGCCCTACAGACTTGCTCCACTCTTCTACATTTTACTGTCTACTGCTTGCCCCTCGGTGGACTCCTTGCCACTCCTTGAACAGTGTGAGGCATGTTCCCCTCTGCTTGGCAGACCTGTTCCCTGAAATGTCTACATGACTTGTTCTCCTCCTTCCCGTGTTAAGTCATGTCATATCAGTGAGGCATTCCTTGACTATCTTATTTACTGTCGCAACCCTTGGCTCCACTCAGCATTATCCATTTCTCTTTCCCTGTGCTATGTTTCTTCATAGCACTTGTAACTCACTGTATAATTTACTTCTTTGTCCTGCCACGAGGGCAGGACTTTGCCTTCTCTGCTGTGTTTTCTGCATCTAGAACAGTGTCGGCACACAATAGGCATTTAGTAAATGAATGAATAAATCAACAAACACTTAATGCCTTACTAACAGGTAATGTGTGGGATTAATTATTTGGTAGAACTAGGAACTAAGTGCAGTGAAATGGGAACATGAAGGGAGCAGAATGGGTGCAGTGGCTTACATCTCTAATTCCAACGCTTGAATCCAGGAATTCGAGACCAGCCTGGGCAACATGGTGAGACCTTAGTCGGGCATGGCAGTGCATGCCAGTAGTCCCAGCTACCTGAGAGGCCAAGGTGGGAGGATTGCCTGAGCTCAGGAGATTGAGGCTACCATTGAGCTGGATTTTGAATAATAGGAGGTAGTCAGGGGAAGAAGGGTGAAAAGGCTTCTCAGGCTGAGGGTTAAGTCTTAGGGAATGCAACTTGTCTTTATTGTAGTCGCTTGGGCCTCGGCTCTTCTTAAGGTAGATTGAAAATTCAGAAAACACAGTTGAACTTTTTTAGCTCTTAGAAGGTTTGAGCATAGATTTTAGTAGCAAAATTTTATAGTTTAGTTTCAGAACAAACAAAACAGTTTGGAGGAAGTTGAAAATTACCACAAATTTAGTGGCTTCAAACCACACATTACTGTGGAGTTTTTCAACCTTGGCATTATTCATATTGATATTTGGGGAGCTATAATTTTTTGTTGTGGGTGCTGCCTTGTGCACTGTACCATGTTTACTGGCATCACTGGCATCTACCCACTGGCTACTAATAGCATCCATCCCTAGTTGTAACAACCGGAACTATCTCCAGATATTGATTGCTTAAATGTCTCCAGGGGAGAAAAACTGGCTTCCATTTGAGAACCATTACTTTAGAACCATTACATTACTGTTGCTGGGATGTTTAGCAGCTTCACAGATGATTTGGGGAGAGATTTATACCTTAATGAAGTAACCATATTTCTGAATCTAGAATTGGGTCAAAAAAATGTAAAATTGTTGGTTTCTTAAAAATTCATATAACTCACTGTAATGATGGTAGAAATAAAGTGCTTTTAAAGGAGTTTGGGCTCTGGGTAATATAGAAGGGTTTGTCAAGGATGAGATACTTCAGCCTGGACTTACAAGAATAAGATTTGTACTGGAGAAGGGCACATCTGAAATAAAGGCGTATCATTACCAAAGACCAGCACATAGTCAATGTAGTCTTGGGAGCTGCATGATGGGGAGGGAAGGGGAAGAGAAAGTGCATTTTAGAGAGCCTTATGTGTTATATGTGAAGGGGTGCAGGCTTGTTTTCCTTCACTATGCTGGATTCAATTTTTTTTTTTTTTTGCTGTGTAACAAATTACTACAAACTTGCCTGCTTAAAACGATATGAATTTATGATTTCACGATGAGTCAGGAGTCATGGCTTCAGTGGAGTTTTGTGTTCATGCTCTGAAAGAGATGAAATTAAGGTGTCAGCTGGCTATAGCCTCATCTAGAGGCTCACTAGGGAAAGATCTTCCAAGCTCTCCCAGGTTGGTGGTGGAATACGTTTCCTTGTGATGATATGACTGAGATCCTCCTTTTCTTGCTAGCTGTTAGCCAGGACCATTTTCAACTCTTAGAGGCTGCTCTCAGGTCCTTGTCATGTACAGTTCCATAACACAGCTGTTTGCTTCTTCAAGGCCTCCAAGAAGATCTCTCTGGCTTAGAATCGTTCTCTTCATTGGCTAAGATGGAGTCTTATATAATGGAAAGTAATCAAGGAAGTTTTATTGGCTAGAAGCAAGTCAGATTCCACCCACATTTAAGGGGAGGGGACAACAGAAAGGGGCAAGAATTTAGAATTCTGTCTACCAGATCCACCTTCAGATTCACGAAGGCAGTGGCCAAGTCTTTATTTTTGCTCAGCAATGTATCTTTGGTGCCCAGCACATAGTAAGTGCTTTATAAATACTTGGCAAATGAACGAAATCAATGAATGAAAATTAGGTAGGCAGTTGAGTGCTATTTACAGCTTAAGCTCCTAAACTGGTAATTTCATGTTGAAAAACAGTATAGTTCCTTTGGCATTATTTATATTCTTCACTCTAGGTAAAACTAATAAACATTTTGACCTGAGATCTTAAAACCTAAAATTGTTTATTTTCACATGTGTCAGTCAAATCTATTATGTCAGAGACACAACACTCATTTGAAAAATAATTTAGGGGCTACGTTGTACCGAACTGGCAGATTTCTTGTAACAGCTGGAAGTGTTGGCAGGTTTGAAGTTTTGGGGGTGGTGGGTGGTTAGGTTGTTTGAAGTTTCACAGCTATTGCTAGCACATAAACATTATTTCAAAACACTTTGAAAATACAGATTGTTTTATAACAGCTGAATAACAATATTTTATTCTAACTTGTACTTAGAAATGTATAGTTTGGTATGGTTTATACTTAACAGTTCTTCAACCTTATAGGAAACATCTTTTGAGTAAAATTTAGATTTTTGAGTTGTCCATTGATAAAGTGCCATTTTATCTGTACAAAATGAGATTTCTGACACCAAAGTCTGTGTTTTTTCAGTAGATCCTTGCTGTTCAAACTGGGGTTAAGAGAGTCCTAGGATGTGCCAGGGTGTATTGGAAGCTGCAAAGTAACCATGGTACATTTTCCTGACGTATCAATTTTAGTGGTATATTTGAAGGTAAATATGTTTTTTTTCTATTAAAACAAACACAGGGAAGGGACACAGTGGCTCATGCCTGTAATCCCAGCACTTTGGGTGGCCAAAGTAGGAGGATCACTTGAGCCCAGGAGTTTGAGACTAGCCAGGGCAAGACTCTCATCTCTACAAAAACATTTAAAATATTAGCTGGGTGTGGTGGTGCATGCCTGCAGTCCCAGGCTAAGGTGGGAAGATCGCTTGAGCCCGGGAAGTCAAGTCTGCAGTGAGCTGTGATCATACCACTGCACTCCAGCCTGAGTGACAGAGCGAGACCCTGTCCTGTAAACAAACATATATAGGTGCAGTGTAGTGTAAAATAGAATACAAAATATGAATGAATTCTAAAAATTAATTTTTTACTTATGTTACTGTAGGTGGCTGTTCTAGGTTGCCTCATACCTTGATTTATGGTCACTGTCCCCTCCCCTTCAAGTGTGTCCTTGGAGAAGTTTGAGAGTCACTCTACCAGGCAGGCTCCTTTTAACTGGATCTTGGCGGATGGTAAGACTCTGAGGCATTTCAGGTGGAGGTTAGTGGCATAAGGCAAGAAAATCAGGGATCAGGATTCCTTTGTCTGAAGGAAACATTTGATAGGAGAAGAGACCTTGCCTCCTGGTAGGTTAGTGGGAGGCTGGCCTCTGATGACTTAATCACTCTTAGGGGCTCAGCAGGACAGCTGGAATGACAGAGATGGCAGAGCTTCTTTCTCCACATAGTCTTTTATCCCAGGCTTCTTCCCATAATTCAGAAGTGTTCCAGAGAAGGCCAGCGCAGAAGCTGCAAGTGCTCTTGAGGCCAGGGTTCAGGATTTCCACAACATTCCTTCCACCGTATTCTGTTGGTCAAAGCAAATCGAAATGTGAACCCAGGTTCAAGGGATGGGGAATAGACCTCACCTCTTGATGGGAGGAGTTTCAAAAATTGTGATCTTAAAAAATCTACCTTGTCTCCTTGGGCAAGATACTTAACTCCTTTAAGCCTTAGTTTTGTTTTTTTAAGTCTATATAAAATGAGGATAGTATTAATACCTACCTCCTGAAGTGGCTGTAAGGATTAAATATGTTGTTAAATGAAAAGTGATTAGTATATCTCATGGTAAGAGCTCAGTAAATGTCTGGTGTTAACTGTTTCACTTGTTTTTCTGCCCAATGAAAGCATAGCTATCCTTAAATACCTCTGCCTTCCTTTCTGAAGGCTTCTGTAATGTTCCTGTGTCTCTTGGAAAGCATACTGTCTTCATATCTCATTTGGTGGTGGGTTTATCTTGCTGTATGTTGCTGTATACAACAGCTCCTCTGCTGAAGTTTGTAAGGAAACTTCTGAAGGGACAGGTCAGTATTTATGTAATTTTTCATAGAGTACTGAGATGATTTTGTGAATGAATCTCATTCAAAAGAAGATAACTCATTTCTGTTGTTTTAATCTAGTAAGCACTTTTAGTCAAAATATGGAAATAAAAATGTAAAAAGAAGAAACAGACTCTCCAGTTACATGGTCTCACTATTTACTGCTGAATGAAATTGCGCATATTCACATGGAGAAGATTTCAGTTCCCTGAGGGGAAAAAAGCTCAATTTTTGCTAGTCTAAAAAATAAATGAAGATTTAATTTAGAGTTAAATTGGAGAGAGTTAGAGAAAGAGATTTAAAAGCAATAAAGTGTGTTTTATTTTAATGGTCACTTCAATTATTTTCAAATTCTAGGAGTTATGAATTCTGAACTTTAACTAGATCAAGGAACATTGAAATCTTAATAAAAAATAAAAAAAAGAGGGTTTGTTGGTTTTTATAAATGGAAGACATTATATATAATAAAAAGCCTTTCTTCCCTCACTGGTAATCATTCCTTGTTGTGGAAAATAAATGTGAGTATTCCTATGACACATTTAGGGACTCCTGTACAGGAATTAGGATTAACTTGTCTAATGCTAATAGCATGAAGTTGGGGTACGGTGTGAAAAGGTAAAAAAAAAACACACACACACACACACACACAAAACCCCTCACATCTGCTGTTACATGTTGTTAACTCCCTCAGCAGACATTAAATCATTTCAAGTACAATAATAGTGTAGGAGGTAAATTAACTAACCATTAACAGTCTTATAAATACACAATTAACCTGCCAACATTTATATGGCACATTGATGGGGCAGCAGTAATTTTTGATTGGGAGTTTGCAGACCTTTGAGGAGCCTCGGGCTGTTGCCTATTCTGACAAGTTTTCACAGATTGCAGGTGAGAGGGTAGGAAATCTGCTGAGCAGAGGAAGTGAGCAGGGAGTGTTTTGAAAAAGCACAGGAAGGGGAATTTCCTTCTAACTATTGGGTAGACTTGAGCATTATAAGGCGTGTTGTGGCCTATCTTAGGTCCTTAGAGACTGAAGAAGTATAGGGCAGGCTTGTTTGCTCATAGTGAGTTATTTGAAGAAATAGAATATTTCAGGTATAGTCTTGTAACTGAAGGTACATGAGTCACTAGGGATTTTAAAAAATATTCTTAGACCTAACTGGATATTTAAAGTAAACCCTTCCTCTGTGATTTCAGGTCAGCAACTAGATGATCGCTGAAGTTCTTTCTCGTGTGAAATTTTGTGACTTTTATTTTTTTGAACAACCATTACATGAACTGTTTTTTGCTGTTGTACAAGCACCGTTGTTGTTAGTGGAGGGGAGCAAAGGGTTTATTCTACTGTGTAACACATTTGCTGTCTTATGTCTTTCACAGAGACCCTTGGGAAAAATTTTCTCTTAGGTCTCAGAACCAAATAAGTACAATAGGCTTTTATAAAATTGTGTTTGGCTGGGCACGGTGGCTCACGCCTATAATCCCAGCATTTTGGGAGGCTGAGGCAGGGGGATTACCCGAGGTCAGGAGTTCGAGACAAGCCTGGCCAGCATGGTGAAACCCCATCTCTACTAAAAATACAGCAATTAGCAGGGCGTGGTGACCCATGCCTGCAATCCCAGCCACTCAGTAGGCTGAGGCAGGCCAAGATCGCACCACTGCACTCCAGCCTAGGTGACAGAGTGAGACTCCGTCTCAAAAAAAAAAAAAATCGAGTTCATTATGACTATTGTAACTTTGTCCCTCTTTGTTCTGAGAAGCCCTGTGGTGGAGTGGTTAAGATCTCAAGCTCTTGAATTTGATTCTTAGTTCTGGGTATTAGCTGTCTGGCTTTGGGCAAGTTTCTTAACCTTTCATTGTCTCAGTTTTTTTCATAAGCCATTATAAATAAAGTTTGGACATGAGCATATGTAAAATTATCCAAAATTAAGACTTGATGCCTATCAAAACCTACTAAAAATTATTCCCATGTTCAGAGCATGTTCCTAGTCACCACAGGCAGGTTTCATGATTAATGAACACACACAGGTACGTAAAGTGAAAGCAGTATCCAAAGCGCATCTGAAACCACCCTTAGCACTTAGTAGAAACTTAGTAAATATTTGTTGAATATTTATTCATTTGAAGTGTAAAAGGAGACCTACCCAGTATATTAAAAATGCCTATGTTGGCCTGGCATAGTGGTTCACGTTTGTAATCCCAACACTTTGGGAGCCCGAAGCTGGTAGATTGCTTGAGCCTAGGAGTTCAAGACCAGCTTGGGCAACGTGGTAAAACCCCATGTCTTTAAAAAATACAAAAAGTAGCCAGGCATGGTGGTGTGAGTCTATAGTCCTAGCTACTTTGGAGGCTGAGGTGGGAGAATCACCTGAGTCTGGGAAGTCGAGGCTGATGTGAACTGCAGTTGTGCCTCTGCACTGCAGCCTGGGCAATGGGAGTGAGACCCTGTCTCAAAAAAAAAAAAAAAATTGTTGTGTTGTTTTGAGATGTCTCTTTCTTTCCTCCTGCTGTGCGTGGATATCGCTATTGCTTCCACTTTTAGTAAAACAAATCTTTATGCTGTAAACAACCTGGTGTTAAAAAGTGGGAGAAAGCAGCTGTGAAAAGTGAGAAAGCTTAGGCAAGGTGATGTTGTTTATCTATGGCCTAAAGGTATATAAAAAGATCTATCTTATTATTATTATTTTGAGACAGTCTCACTCTGTCGCCCAGGCTGGAGTGCAGTGGCGCAATTTCGGCTCACTGCAACCTTTGCCTCCCAGGTTCAAGCGATTTTCATGCCTCCACTTCCTGAGTAGCTAGGACTATAGGCACACGCCACCATGCCCTGCTAATTTTGATATTTTTAGTAGAGATGGGGTTTTGCTGTGTTGGCCAGGCTGGTCCCCAATCCCTGATCTCAGGTGATCCACCCACCTTGGCCTCCCAAAGTGCCAGAATTACAGTCAAAAGCCACTGCACCCGGCCTTGTTATTATTTTTTTGAGATGGTTATCTTGCTCCATCGCCCAGTCTGGAGGGCAGTGGTACAGTCTCGGCTCACTGCAACCTCTGCCTCCCGGGTTCTAGCGATTCTTGCACCTCAGCCTCCCGAATAGCTATAATTACAAGTGCGTGCCACCTCCCCCAGCTAATTTTTATATGTTTAGTGGAGATGGGGTTTCACATGTTGGCCAGGTTGGTCTCATCCTGCTGACCTCAAGTGATCTGCCTTCCAAAGTGCTGGGATTACAGGTGTGAGCCACCGTGCCCAGCCAAAAAACATCTGACTGTCTCAGAGAATCAAGAGTTGGTAGCATACAGGGAAGGCATTCAAGGCTTGAAGAGACAGCATTTGTGAAAGTGTAGAATAGCATTTCTAAACTGTTTTGTGAAACCCTGTTACACACTGATATGTTTTAGTATTCCTATAAAAAAACAATATTTATAGATGAATTACGTTTGGAATATATTGTCTTTGGAAGTTATTGTGTTACTAGATTCCTCACTCTTGGAGATTCACAGTACACAGCGTACGTAGTTTAAAAGCTTTGGGAAGTCTTGTGATTAAACAGCAAGAAGAAAACCTCTTGTTTGAATCTGGTGTTTCCTAGACTTTTTTTTTTTAACTCAAAAAATTTTAAATTGTAAAATATACATGGTATAAATGATATGTAAAATTTACCGTTTTAACCATTTTTAAATGTGTAGCTCAGTGGCATTACATGCATTCACATTATGGTGCAACCATCACCACTGTCTAGCTCCATAACTTCTCCATCTTCCTAAACTGAAATGTACCCATTAAATACTTTTCCCCATTACTCCCTTCCTCCAGCCCCTAGTAACTGCCATTAGATTTTCTGTCTCTGTCAGTTTGACTACTTTAGGTACCTCATTTAAATGGAATCATACAGTACTTGTCCTTTTGCAACTGGCTTATTTCACTCAGCATAATGTTCTAAAGGTTCATCTGTGTTGTAACATGTCAGAATTTCCTGTGTTTGAAGGCTGAGTAATATTCCGTTATTTGTATATACTACATTTTGTTCATCCATCCTCTACCATGTATTGTTAATTGCAACGTAGTATTGTGTTATATGTATGTGTCATGGCATATGTGTACTACTGTAGGTTCCTTTTAGAATTTCAGTATTACAAATTATCCTGAGATAAATATTTTACACAATTAGCTCCTTAGAGGAAATCCTAGAAGTAGGATTGCCCAGATAGTATTCATGTTTTATATTTTGATAAATATTACCAAATTATCCTCTAAAAAAGGCCCCGTTTTTATTCCTTCGTATTGTGCATGAGAGTGCCCATTTCTCTGAACCCTTGCCAGAGTTCGATTTTTAAAAATCTTTTTGATCTTTGCACAACTGGTCAGAGAGTACAATTTGTTTTTAGCTATAACCTGAATGTCTTTGTCTTGCAAATCAAACATAGATTCAAATGATAATTTGCTGCTCTTTGGGAGATTTTTAAAAATATTCTCTTGAGTTTTGGGAAGTAGTCTTGTTAGAATAAGTTGATTGTGTCCCAGGGTGACAGTTTGGAAGGGCACATTGAAGAGATGCTCTTGTATTAAGAAAAAAAGACAATCCTTTATTTATAATCACACACTTAAACCTGGCACATTCACATATGACTTATCTTTACAACAAACTTGGATAGTCCTTGGAAGTTAGACAGCAACATTTATTGAACTCCTGCCATATATAACAGCCTTTGTTGCCAGAAGGGATATGGTGTGATGGACCCTGTGGCACTTACAGTCTAAGTCTTTAAGTACACATAATGGTAGATAAAAAGTGATATATACAATAGTACGTTTTCCGGGGCAGTCCTTTGGGAGTTCCGTATCAGAGCTTGTAGGGAATAAATATTTTCTGAATGAATCATACAGATTTCCTAAATGTATGAAGTCGTGATATCCTAATAGAGAAGATACCTGCTGTTATTGAGGCATTTATTCTGGAAGGATAAAGTTGGGAAGTTGGTGTGTGCCTTCAGAAGTGTTTGCCCATTCCTCTTGTCTTCAAAAGAAGTGGTCTATTTCCCTAGAAAAGATTTTATTATTGAGGGTACTTCAGTATATTTTTGTCGCTTTGCCTTTTGCCATTTGACTTTTTGGTACCAGAACACCTATTAGATGTGTGATCGCTTCTCGGCCTTTGGCCAAGATCAAGTGTGTTAAATATGTGGCTTCTCATTAAAGCCCTTGTTTTTGCAAGGGAGAACTATTCAATATGAATTTAAAAGTACCTGCCTGTCTGCTGATAGACTAGTTGCCTTCCTTTCATTGCAAGGAAGACAGCTTATTGTGATTGCTATAGAAGGATGTTTGCAGCTCTCATCTGTGATGCTATGATTCTATAAATACTCTCATTTATAAGTAATTCTGTGGTGTATACATTTTTATGGTTATAGAAAACGTTTGTATTTTACAGGTAAAATTTAAATGCAGACTGTTAATTTCATAATTTTTTTTCTGATCAATATCCTTAAAATGGTAGATTGACACTAATGTTTCAGGGACCAAATATCTCAGAAATTTGATGCTTAAAAGAATCCCGTGGTATTAGAGGAGGTATTAGATCTGTATTAGGGTATTAACTTTTTGATTCAGGTTACCTTACTCACTTTTGCATTTCCCATTAGTCTCAGAGTAAAATAAGTACTCAGTGAGTATGGTATAAGAGGAAAAAAAGTGAAGATTAATGTAATTTACTTGATTAGAGATGCTCTTCAGTTAAACTTCTTTATAAGCTCAGTATCTTTAAGACCCACTAGGTGATGTCAACAGAATGATGTGTTTCCAGACAACAGTTTTTAAAACCTTAGTTAGCTGTAAGGATTTATTAGCTAGATTTCCTCTCTATATTCCATTTCTAGGAGAAACAAATTACAAGGAAATCTAGTATTGTAAGTCGTTCTAAAAATAAATAACTTCTAGGACTGTTCCTGGAAACATAATCCAGCTTTCATATTCCTTGTACTTCACAATGATTTTGTAGGGGCAGGGAAATCACTCAGATGACTTGCAGTGTCCTCTAACACAAAGGAAGCACAGACTTATTTTATATGCCATTAACTTACTAAAGACAGTTGAGATATTGACATATTTTAGGACTACTTTAAGCAAGAATTGATAGTTGAAATTATTGATATTTTATAATTATTAATAGCTAATATTTATTTAATTATATGCCATGTATTTTTTTGAGCACTTTACCTTCATTGTCTTTTATATATACTCTCATCCCTGAAGCTTCCATTCTATAAATGAAGGGGAAAAAAAGAGGCTCAAAAAGGTTAAGTATTTTGACCAAGATTATATAGCTAACAAGTAATAGGGCCAGGATATGAACCCAGTTCTGTCTCTAGGGCCTAGTACCTAACCATGGTTCTGCAATGTTTTCTTTGTTGAGTATTTTCGCTTAACTGAGAGGGTGCTGTCTTGTTACTAGAATAGATATTATTACAGTGGTTTTTGTTTATTTTTTAGGTTTTTTTTTTCTTTTTTTGGAAGGCAAGATCTCACTATGTCACCCAGGCTGGAGTGCAGTGGTGCAGTCATAGCTTACGGCAACCTTGAATGCTGGGGCTCAAGTGATGACCCCTTCCTTAGCCTCCTAAGTAGCTAGGAGTACAGGCATGTGCCACAGTGCCCAGCTAATTTTAAAAATATATGTTTTTTTGTAGAGAGAGAGAGTCTTGCTTATGTTGCCCATGTTGGTCTTGAACTCCTGGACTCGCTTGAGCCTCCCAAAGGGTTGAGAGTACAGATAGATGTGGGTCACTGTGCCCGGCCTCATTACAGTTTTAACAGGACTGAGGAAGCAGTTTTTATAATTTTCTAAAATAAGTTGATCATATAGTAGGTAATTTTGATTATAAGTTTTATTTTAAAAGCACAGGCTGGGCGTGGTGGCTCATGTAGATTACTTGAGGTCGGGAGTTCGAGACCAGCCAGACCAACATGGAGAAACCCCGTTTCTACTAAAAATACAATATTAGTCAGGTGTGGTGGTGCATGACTGTAATCCCAGCTACTTGGGAGGCTGAGGCAGGAGAATCACTTGAACCCAGGAGGTGGAGATTACAGTGAGCTGAGATCACGCCACTGCACTCCAGCCTGGGCAAAAAGAGTGAAATTCCATCTTAAAAAAAAAAAAACCCCAGCTATCTTAAAAGGAAAATATATTCATTGAGCAAAATTAATTTGGTGGCACATTTTTATAAAATCCCTAGTAATTCAGAAAGCACCTTTTAAACACTTCACAGCCATATGACAGGAAGGGAAATGTAAACTGATGAAATACAGTTTTGTACTTTAGCACATCATCTGAGGAAAATACAACTTGTTCCCTCATGACCTTATAAAGTAATGAGAAGATTGCATGATAGTGAAGGGAGAAAGAAAGGAAAATTTATTGTTTTAACAGTAGTTATATGCTTTGAGTGGCCTAAGCAGTTGCTGTGATTTGTTTTGCAAGAATGTAAGCCTTCTTTTCTGATTCCGGGGAGATCTCATTGACTAGAGCTGCAGCCCCTAGTGCTTATAAGGATTTCCTTTCAGCTTAGACTTAATTCTTTTAAGCTCCACAGTACAGGGATAAATGTTGATTTTCAAGGTGGCATTTTACTACACTGAATTTGTTTGAAAAATGATTTAGTCATTTTCTGCCTTATTCTTAAATGTTTGCTGTGTACATCATGTTTCTAGGTAGGTGAGCTCGTGAAACAATATGAAGAGGAGAAAATAGCCTTTTAAGGAAATTGGCCCACAGAAAGGATGGCCTTCTTGGACAATCCAACTATCATTCTAGCTCATATTCGACAGTCACATGTGACCAGTGATGACACGGGAATGTGTGAGATGGTTCTCATTGATCATGATGTTGACCTAGAGAAGATTCATCCTCCTTCAATGCCTGGAGACAGTGGGTCAGAAATTCAGGGAAGCAATGGTGAGACTCAGGGCTATGTATATGCCCAGTCAGTCGATATTACCTCAAGTTGGGACTTTGGTATTAGAAGACGCTCAAACACAGGTAAACATTGTGTTCTAGTCATGTCTTCTGAGTTTAAAATCAGTAAACAGTCTTATGAAATAATGCATAATGTTGGAATAGGCTTATTGGGAAAGTTTCTAGGTATTAATAGGAACAGGCATATGTGAGGCTAAGAGTGAGTCTGAGCAACATCTCCATCTCTGCGACTGAATGGAGAGGGCCTGTAGAATGTTATTAGAAGTAGACAGAAGAGGGATACGTGGAAAAGTTGGCTAGGAGAGACATGTTGGATGTTTCTGACAAGTCATCATGTAGAAAGGCAAGTGGACTGGCTTTGAGTGTCTTCACAGAGCAACATTAGTCCCAGTAGGTAAACTACCTGGAGACATACTTCAGGTTGACATAATAAAGAACCTTTCATACAGAGAGGTGACCACCCAAGGAGAGCAGGCACTTCTTGCCCCTGGAGAAATTGTGGGGAGTAGGGGAATGGGGAGACATCTGAGTATTTGTTAGGGCTGGTTTCAGTAGGAATCTACACACAGGGTGTGAGATTAGAAAAGGGGCCCCTGTTTTAAATACCTTGCCTTTATTTTCTTAAATTGATCACCTTTTGATTTTTCTGGCTTGAAAACACTCAGCTTTGGTATACATGTATTTAGTTGTTAGCTTTAAAAGCTTATTGCCCATTTTCCCACTTACATTTTTTGGTGGCCTTTCAAGGGTAATGTGATGAACCAAGGACTTTTGATGAACCAAGGACTTTTATTTTACTTAGACAAATTATTTAGAATACATATTGCATTTCTAATATGACAGGTATTCTAGGAGATAATTTTTTTTAGATAATCAGAAAATATAATCTCCAAATTAGCAGCAGTTACCTGCTAACTCACAGGAAAGGTAATGGCAAGGAGATATAGTAGAACACTGAAAATACTTACACATTTATTTTCATGGTCCAAATGTAAAATGCACATAAAGGAATATTGGAAGTAGAGCTGGATACAATTTACAGTGAAAGACACATTCAGGTTTTGGTTCAGAATTGAGTATCTGTGACATAAGAATAATTTGCTCTCATGATGAAAATAATTAATAGCATTTCCCAGTATCTAAAGGAACTTTTATGAAAATAGGATTTGAGTGAAGGTTTGAATATAATTTAGAACCATTGATTCTCAGTTCTGTAGTTGAAACCGACTTCCTTGCAGGTTATTGAGATGATATCTTATATGACAGGTTGAATGTATTTCAGTAGGAGAATGCTGCTAAATTGAGAGCCTTATGATTATATTACTTTGGCTGTACCCTTCACATTTATTAATTGCAATTGAATGTATTTTTCTTCAATGGAATTTGGTTAGATATAGTAACATTGTCAGAATGCTCTTCCCAGCATAGTTTAAATTTCTGGTAAGATTATTTTCAGTGTTTCCCTACCGCAATGCTAAGGCAGAAGTGTATAATTTCCTACCTTGAAAGAGGCTGAAAAAGAAATTTATTTATTTTCTGTTAGAAATATGCTGGGATAGAAAGTTGATTAGCAAGAGAAAACTAATTTCAGGAGATGGCATCAATTGTGACTGTCTTTTCCATTGTGGTCTCTGTATTTAGCAGTTGTTAAGTGGGTGCTGGATGGTATATCTTTAAAGGATCAGTTCAATGATTTTAGAAGATTGATCAGCCAGTGGCAGTATAATCACAAATGCCTAATTTTAGGTGACTCTTGTTGGAATTTCTTTAGGTAGCACTTAGATGCTAATAATTAATTGAGATTGTGGGTTGTGTTAGTGACCAAAGAATTTACTTTTTAATCCATGCAGCATATCTTAAAATTTTGTAAAAGAAAAATTGTTCTTTTTAAGGTTTGACTAATGTTA
Source organism: Cheracebus regulus (assembly GCA_963574635.1). Classification (NCBI taxonomy): domain Eukaryota; kingdom Metazoa; phylum Chordata; class Mammalia; order Primates; family Pitheciidae; genus Cheracebus; species Cheracebus regulus. The sequence goes on from CAUYQU010048057.1 coordinate 63,636, forward strand.
CAAAGATACAAATCATTTATTTTACTACCTATAAACTGTTTCAGCCCACTGAAGAAAAGCTACGCTAATTTATATAGCTTTGACATTTTATAATTTTCATGATTTTTAGATAAAGGATTTTATATTTAAAACTTTAATAGTCTAGTCTGAGTTCATTTATCTTTAATTTTTGAAACGAGTAGAGTAATTCATAACAGTAATTTTATTCCTGTAATGTAATATTCACTTCAGTTCATTTGTGCATTAAAATTCCTTTAAGACCGTTATTAATGATTTATATAATGAAATGTCATATTAATCACAGAAGTTTTCACATTTTATTATTCTCTTCCATGTTAATACTATCTTTATGATCTCTATTAGTGTTTTATATCCTCTAATTTCAATTATAAATCAAGAATATTTTCATGTTTTTGTTGGTATTTGCTTTTCAGGGGTGCCACCTTTAAAATTTTATGACTTTTTCTCTACATATGCAATATAAAACATCTTTATTCATGTAAAGGTAGTTAATTATGTCTTTGTCTATGGTAAACTTTCATTGACAAACTTATAGTTATAATATTTCTTTTCAAGCTCAAAGATTAGAACGGCTCCGAAAAGAGAGACAAAACCAGATCAAATGCAAAAATATTCAGTGGAAAGAAAGAAATTCTAAGCAATCAGGTAAATGGAAATGATTTTAATTCTTAATTTGAGATTTATATATTTAGTTTATTATGTAAGAACTTTTAATTCATTCTTTTAAATCCTCTGGGCAGATACCTCTTGTGTTTTGAGCTTTGAGCTCTTTCACTGGTGTGCCTTGGCCCTCTGAAGCTGTATGCTCTTTAGGGCTTGGCTTTTTGGCCACCCTTCACTCTGGGTCACAGGGATTGTTGTGTGCAGGGGACATTTTTTACAAGCGGTCATGTCAGTACTTTTTTGTGATATTTTTTCAAAAATATCTTAGGCCAAGGAGTGGCTTTTTTTTTTTTTTTTTTTTTTTAGATGGGATTTTTGCTCTTTTTGCCTAAGCTGGAGTGCAGTGGCATGATCTCGGCTCAGTGCAACCTCTGTCTCCCAGATTCAAGCTATTCTCCTGCCTCGGCCTCCTGAAAGGCTGGGATTACAGGCACATGCCACCATCCCTGACTAATTTTGTATTTTTAGTAGAGATGGGGTTTTACTGTGTTGGCCAGGCTGGTCTTGAACTCCTGACCTCTAGTAATCCACTCACCTCAGGCTCCCAAGGTTCTGGGATTACAGACGTGACCTGCCGTGTCCAGCCAATACATATATATTTTTTGAGGCAGAATCTGGCTGTGTCACCCAGGCTGGAGTGCAGTGGCGCCATCTCGGTTCACTGCAACCTCCACCTCCTGGGTTCAGGCGATTCTCATGCCTCAGCCTCCCAAGTAGCTGAGACTAAAGGTGCATGCCACCATGCCTGGCTAATTTTTGAATTTTTAGTAGAGACAGGGTTTCACCATGTTGGCCAGCGTGGTCTTGAACTCCTGACCTCAAGTGATCCACCTGCCTTGGCTTCCCAAAGTGCTGGGATTATAGGCGTCAGCCACTGCACCCAGGCCCTATGATATTTTGGATGGGCTTCTAGGTTACAGATTTCCCTTGGCAGTTCCAACCTGGACTTTCCCTTGCCTCATCAGTGGCCCTAGTAACAGTCTTTTTTGCATATATGCAAATTCTTTTCCCTTAATGTAAAAACCATTATGTTGCTGGTATTATTAGCATTTGGTGTATATTTTCATGTAGTATGTTTATAAAGGCTGGCCATCTTATGTAATTTTAAGCTTCAGTTTCAGCAAGAAGAAAAGACTTGGGAAAAAAACAATTGCAGAAATAAAATGCTATTAAAATAAATTGTAGTGGTTATATCATGTTTTCTAGACTTTTTTTTTCTCCTTTAAAAGAAATGTCTGTAGTTTGTCTTCTGTATCCTCCCAGCACCTCCCACTGTCATATTGGCATCTAATAGATGACTAATAAATATTTGTGGATTGTTTCCATGTTACACAATAATCAAAAGGCTAATAATGTTAAGGTTTATTAGATTAACAGCAGCCCCTACTTGGTGCTCTACTAGGTACTTTACGTGCATTACCTCCATTGCAGTGATCTTGCAAGGTGTAGATATCGTTGCTGTTGTTCACAGATAAGATAAAGACTCAGAGATTTGATAAAGTTGCCAAAGTTACACAACAAGGAGGGTAGTGTGATAATGAGATGTTTTATGCCCAGCTGTGGCTGCATGTAAAGGCCAGTCTCTGCGTTAAACCACACTCTAAAGTGCTTCTTGATTTCTCCTGCTATGATTATAAACTAAGGTATCCTCAGTAGGTATGATTTTCTTCATGACTGCTACTAAGTGATGACTGTGTAGAACCAGAAGTCCCATTTGCTTGTTTTTCTTCCTTATATCTCATTCTGACTTCCTTGAATGCAGTAGTTCTTCTTGAATTTCTCTTTAGTTTTACTCTAAATACTTTCAAAATCTCACTAGGCTAGCTGCTTCTGTTGATCCAGTTAATGTTTCTCTTTGTTGTATTTAACACAAACTGAAAATACTTTATATCACTTATCTTATTCACTGTCTTCAAATTTTTTATATATCTTAATGTTCTTATTAATCTTTCTTGATCAGTGAATACAGAACCAGTTTATCTAAGCTCTTCTGTCTCTCTACCCACCCTTTATTTGCTTTCTTCACTTCCATATCTTAAAAAAATGGTAAGTAAAACATACAGTGAGGCAAGGTGTTGTGGCTCACACCTGTAATCACAACACTTTGGGAGGCCAAAGCGGCAGATCACTTGAGGCTAGGAGTTTGAGGCCAGCCTGGCCAACATAGTGAAACCCCATTTCTACTAAAAATGCAAAAAATTAGCCAGGAGGCAGGCGGATCACTTGAGGTCAGGAGTTTCAAGACCAGCTTGGCCAACATGGCGAAACCTCGTCTCTACTAAAAATACAAGAATTAGCTGGGCATGGTGGCACATGCCTGTAATTCTAGCTACTCAGGATACTGAGACACGAGAATTGTTTGAGCCTTGGAGGTGGAGGTTGCAGAGAGCTGAAATTGCACCACTACATGACAGCCTGGGCAACAGAGTGAGACTGTGTCTCAAAAAAAAAAAAATGATGAATAGAGTACCTCAAATATAGTTGCATCAGTCTGTTTTACACTGTGAGAAATAAGTTCTTCAGCTTAAATTTTGATACATCCAATAGAGGATTTTGTTTGGTCCCCCACTTATTTTTAAAAGTCTAATCTACTTTAATTTTTGTTCATTGTTTCACAGAATATGCTGGAGAAATAGTTATGTTCTCTCCTTTTGCTTTTATTTGTAACCATAATGTCCATTGTATATGTGTACTTCTTATAATTCTCTCCTTCACTTTCTTTCCCTCTCTTTTCTGTGTCTCATGGATTTTGATAATTCAACCTGTGGTCTTATTTCTGGAGAAGCTCTTTAACGTGTGTATTCATGCTTAAACTGTTACCCCTGATTCTGGCCAGACCAGCAGCCTGCCTGGTAGTTATTCCTGATGGTTGGAGTGAAACTCATCAATGCACAAAAGAATGTCTTTGGATTCTCCCTTAGGCTGGGCTCCATCATTAAACCACAGCTTGGTGCTCCGGGTGTATTGAAGCATGCTAGAAAAGTGGAGTCAGCAGTCCACTAAACATCTACCTGGCAAACTGAGCAACCATTCTATTTTTATACATCTCCTACAAACATACTCTCTCAGCAAGAAATGCCGCATCTAAATCTTTTTTATCTTTATTGAGAATTTTAGATAGGTAATTATTTATTCATTCTCTCTTTTTTTTTTAAAAAAAAGAATTGGTGATCTCACTGGGTTGCCCAGGCTGGCCTCAAACTCTGCACTCAAAAGTGCCTCAGCCTCCTGAGTAGCTAGGACTACAGGCATGTGCTGCCATACCCAAATTCATTCCCTCATTCATTTTTCTGCTATTTATGCTTTGCTAAAATCCTTTTGTTTGTTTTCTTATCTTTGTTCTATTTCATTCCCTACTGGAAGAATCATCATTCTAAATAGGATGACCTCCCTGGAAGTATTCTTCTTCCACAATTATTCTGTCAACATCCAGTTTAGCCTTTAAGACACAGCATAAAGGCAGCCTTTTCATAGAGGAGATAGAAGGGTTTGTAGAGACCATCTGGTCCATACCTCAGTCCATGAGACCACATGATAAATGAAATACCTTAGAGTAAGATCCTTGTAGTCTATGGCCTTACCACCCTGAACGCCCCAGATCTCGGAAGATCCTTGTAATATTCCTGTAACTAAAACTGCATGGATGGATGTGAAGATGGTGTCATCAGAAGTGTACTTTGTTAGGAATAATGTTATATTAAGATCCAAGTATTTTTAATTTTATTATTTTAAAATGGTGTTGGTATTTTATTCTTTACATAATTAGCTATTACCCTTATTCATTGAATCACTTAACAAGTGTTTCTTTTATAACTCCTATGTGCCTAATAATTCTATGCTGAGTGCTAGGAGGACTACATGAATCCTCTCCTCAGTAAGTTTGAAGTCTGGCAAATAAGGCTTTTTATGCATGGAGTTAAATAATAGTGCAAAATAACAATGTGTTTTATTCATATCAATTATTTACATGTACATGAAGTTTTATGTAACTTCAGTTATTGATTTCTTAAAATGATTCCCAAATACAGTGGATATATAAAAATCAGAAATGCATCCAAAAGTGCATGGTATAATAACATTCCCTATAAATTTTTAGGCCTCACCTATGGAATTCTTCAGTAGATAGGGGTTGGGGCCCACAAATCTGTAGTTTTCAAAAGCTCCCTACGTGATTCTGATGAGTAACCAGCTTAGGGTATATAGTGTGTTAGCCACTAAGTTTATTTCATCTTTTTTTGTTGTTGTTGAGACAGAGTCTCCTTTTGTCACCCAGGCTGGATGGTGTTCAGCAGCACGATCTCGGCTCACTGCAGCATCCGCCTCTGGGGTTCAAGCAGCTCTTGTGCCTCAGCCTCCCTAGTGGCTGGGATTACAGGCATGTGCCACCATGCCTGGCTAATTAAAAAAAAAAAAAATTTTAGTAGAGACAGGGTTGTGCCATGTTGGCCAGGCTAATCTTGAACTCCTGGCCTCACATGATCCGCCCACCTTGGCCTCCCAAAGTGTTGGGATTACAGGCGTGAGCCACTGTGCCTGACCTATTTCATCTTCAAAGCCAGCAAATTAGCTGTTAATATATCTGTATTACAGGTGAGAAAACTGGTGTTCAGAGGCCAAATAATTTTCTCAAGTTATACAAGTAGTAAGTGGTAAAGCCAGAATTCATCTCCTGGACAGTTTGACCCCAAAGACTTTAGTCTTTTTACTCTGCTGTGCTTCCTCACATACCATTGACAGAAAGGAGCTGCTTCTGAAGATTTGGATATTGAGGAGTCTTTGGTGTTCTCTTGTTTTTTTTTTTTTTTTTGAGAAGGAGTCTCCCTCTGTTGCCCAGGCTGGAGTGCAGTGGCACGATCTCAGCTCACTGCAACCTCTGCCTCCCAGGTTCAAGCGATTCTCCTGCCTTAGCCTCCCAAGTAGCTAGGATTACAGGCACCTGCCACCATGCCTGGCTAATTTTATTTTTAGTAGAGATGGGGTTTCACCATGTTGACCAGGCTGGTCTGGAACTCCTGATCTCTTGTGATCTGCCTGCCTTGGCCTCCCAAAGTGCTGGGATTATAGGCCCGAGCAACCACACCTGGCCAAAACCTGTTATTTTAATATATTTGTTTTGTATCCAGCCACTCACTAAATCTTTATAGTTGTAATGTGTTCCATGTGTAAGTTCTATTACACATTCTAATCTTTTCAATGCTATAGTGTGTGCTTTGTCATAAAGCTGATGATAATTAAATTTCCAGGGTATTTATTTTTTTAGTTTTGTGTTTGTTGGGGACTTCCAACTGTTTATATTGGTAGGACTTTTCAGTTGCAAATAACAAAAAGCTACTTGAAGGAGGGCTTTCAAGAAGTACACATGCGCCTTATAAATGGTTTGGAACCACAGGGAAGGCCCTTATGACTTCCCCCATCTTGTCTTGGCGTCTTTCTGCCCTTCTGTTCTCTCCGTCCTTCTCCTTTTCTGTACCCTATTGCAACACCTTTTTTCTACTTCTCTAGTCCAGAGTTATTCATTCAACAAATATTTATCATTAAAAACTAATAAATTATGCTTTCAACAAATAGTGAACAAGACAAAGTCCCTGCCTTCATGGGGTTTATATTCTATTGGGGGTAGATAAACAGTAAACATAATATGCCAGAATGGGATAAATGGCATGAAGAAGAATATAGCCAGGTAAGGGGGATAAGGAATGCTAGGCAGAGGATTTTGCTATTTTGTGTAGGGTGGCCAAGGATGGCCTCATTATGAAGGTAATGTTTGAGCAGAGATCTTAAGGAAGTGGAGAAGTGAGTCATGCAGATATTGGGGGAATGAGTGTTCTAAGAAGAAGAAACAAGTGCAAAGATTCTGAGGCAGAAATGTGCCTCATGTATTCAAAAAATAGAGTAGCAAGGAAGGATGTCTGTTGGTTAGAGCATAGTAAGCAAGGGAAGAGTAGGATCAGAGAAGTCAGTAGTGGGGTTCCCAGTCATGGAGGGTCTTGTAGGGAATTGTATTTTTTCTCTGAGGTGATTTGATCAGAGTAGTGATGTGATACATGACTTATTTTCCCCCAGTTTAAATTTCCTTATAAAAAAAAATTTGACCGGGCACAGTGGCTCACACCTGTAATCCCAGCACTTTAGAGGGCTGAGGCAGGTGGATCAATTGAAGTCAGGGGTTCGAGACCAGCCTGGCCAACATGGTGAAACCCCATCTCCACTAAAAATACAAAAATTAGCTGGGGTGTGGTGGTGCATACCTGTAGTCCTAGCTACTCAGAAAACTGAGGCAGGAGAATCGTGTGAACCCGGGAGGTGGAGGTTGCTGTGAGCCAAGATTGTGTCACTGCACTTCAGCCTGGGCAACAGAGTGAGACTGTCTCAAAACAAACAAACAAACAAAAACTGTTTATTGTAGGAAATTTCAAACATACAGAAATAGAATGGTTTAATGAACTCGCTTCACTCATCTACCAGCTTCAACAATGATCAGTACGTGGCTGGTCCTGTTTGATTTATACATTCTACTACCAGCCCTCCCAGATTATTTTTAAGCAAATCCCAGCTACTATATAATTTCATATCTAAATACTTTGTATTTTTTTTTTTTTTTAGAAAAAGAAAAGAAAACAGCAAAAGAAAGAAAAAAAATGAAAGAGAAAGAAAGAGGAAGAGAAAGAGGGAGAGAGAATGGGATTCTTGTTTTATTGCCCAGGCAAGAATGCAGTCTAAAAATGGGTATTAAAAACCTCTCTTATGCCAATAATTGTGCTTAACAATTGAGACAGGAAGGAATAGGGGATGAAAATAACAAACAAGCAGCCAACCAATATTTTATTTAAAACTGTGAGATGCTATGCAATTGCTGAGGAGTGATTTCCTTCCAATTATGTGGTCACTTTTAAAATAGGTGTAATGTGATACTGAGAAAAATGTATGTTTTGTGGATTTGGGGAGGAGAGTTCTGTAAATATTTGTTAAGTCTAGTTGTTCCAGGTCTGAGTTCAAGTCCTGGATATCCTAGTTAATTTTCTATGTCGTTGATCTGTCTAATATTGACAGTGTACAGTTAAAGTCTCCCACTATTATTGTGTGGGAGTCTCTCTTTGTAAGTCATTAAGAACTTTCCCTATGTATCTGGGTGCTCCTGTAATGGGTGTGTATATATTTAGGATCGTTAGCTCTTCTTGTTGCATTGATCCTTTCAGCACCATGTAATGTCCCTCTTTGTTCCTTATGGTCTTTGTTGTTTTAAAGTCTGTTTTATCAGAGATGAAAACTACAGCTTCTGGTAATGCTAGCTGGCTGTTTTGCCCATTAGTTGATGTAGATTCTTCAGTATGGTGATGCTCTTTACCTTTTGGTATGTTTTTGGAATGGCTGATACTGGTTGTTCCTACTATCCATTTGTTATGTTACAAGGCCAACTAGGTGATAACATAATTTATATATGAAGAATAGAAATCTGAATTAAAAATTCACTTTCAGTGATGAAAGAGATTGTTCGTCAAAGTAGGGTGAGTATTCCGCCTGGATGAGATCACTTAAGTTGGGCATTTCACCAGGAAGTACCATGGGAGCGTATAATGCCTGAAATTTTATGAGATTCTTTTTTTTCCAGCCAAAAATTTTCTAATGGTATGAAGCCAGCTCTGGATACATAAAATCAGGCCCCAAATGCAGCATGCCTGCCAAGCCACAAAGAAGAGGAGAACTCAGTGTTCCTGAAATTAGTTCTGAGACTGGCCTCAGTCCTCTGACCCCAGCCTCTTAGCATTCCATTTCCATCTCTTTGTTTCAGGCTCTTGCTGGCTCCACCATTCCAGCTGCTTAGTCTCACGTGGCTCTCAACTCACCTGCTGTGTTTCCCAGACTCCAGCGAGCCTTTCCCATCCGGGTCCCGCAGCTACTCAGACCCACAGACCTGTGTCAGAGGCCTTGGCCTGGCAGCCTCCACTACACTTGGGCTCTGCAAGATGTTCTCACTCTTCCAGGGTCACCTGGGAAAGCCAGAATCTACACTGCATGGTTTCATATTTGAAACTGACTTGCACGTAATGGCTTCTGCATTTCCAGATGGCACCTGTGTGACTGTAGGGATCTCATTTTAAGGATCACTGCTTTTTGTTCCTCATCTACAGGCTACAGAGACCCATCTCTCAGCTTGGATTTTGATTAAATAGTTACGCAGCATGGAAAGCTTGGGCCATACACAAAAACTTAATTAAAAGAGGCCTCCAGCTGGGATTAATGTGTGTTATTGACTGAATCGTGCCTCCTCCCCAACCCCCATATTCATATGTTCAAGTCCTAACCTCCAGTGTGGTTGTATTTGGAGCTAGTGCCCTTAGGGAGATAATTAAGATTAAATGAGGTTCTAAGGGTAGGGCCCTAATCCGATAGGACACCAGAGAGCTTGTGCTGGGAATCTCTCTCTCTCTATCTCTCTCTCTCACCTCCCCATGCAAGGCCATGTGAGGACACAGTGAAAAGGCAGCTATCTGCAAGCCAGGAAGAGAAGTCTCACCAGAAACCAACACAACTGCACCTTGATCTCGGACTTCCAGGCCCCAGAACTGTGAGAAAATTAATTTCTGGTGTTGAAACCATCCAGTCTGTGGTATTTTGTTACGGCAGTTCCAGCAGACTAATACAATGTGACTGCTCACTTTCTTCCCTACTACAAGCAAGCTGCAAAGTGCTTGATATCACACAGCCACTGCTGATTGTGTGTCGAGTTGGGGAGAGAATGTTGCTATGAGACCTATTCCACAGCAGAAATAGGAAGCTTATTAATCTCTTCCTCTTCACTTGCCCATGGCCCGCAGGCATCCAGACCCCTCGAGGTCCTCTCCTAACTTCTTGCCAAAGCTTACTTGCAGGGAGGACTTGGAAATTCATTCCCTCTAGGTGGTAAATAATGTAACAGCATAAAGCATTATGTCACCTAGAGACATAAATGGAACAGAGAGCTCATTGTTAGGCTAAAGGGATGACAGTCTAACACTGAAATATCATCTAGCATGTACCTGTCCAACAATATGAATCTACTGTGAGCTCAGGAGCATCCGCAGTATCAGATGTAAAAGCTCTGAGGATAACAGGGCAAAGAAGGCAATTACCTGAATTGTGGCGCTCACATGTATTGAGTGAAACAGACAAGTAAATAGATTTTGATACAGTGTGATACAGGCCGTAAATGTGAATGAAGTGCTATAGGAACATAGAGCTTCAGGCTCAGGCCAGATGCACGGGGGGGGGGCATGTGTGTGTGCAGACATCTATATATGCATACATACATCCACACGTGTATATTTTATTATAGGTATGTAAATTATAGGTGTGTGTGCATTATTATATGTATGTGTATATACATACATGTGTTTGTGACAGTGTGTAGGTGGGTGTATGTGTGTGTGTAAAAGTAAGCCCTTACCAAGATAACAGCAAATGCTCCTTCGGTAACTTAAATGCCATGTGCTAAGCACGCTGTCTACATGTGTTTAATTCTCACAACAAACTCTGATGTAGAAAAATATTGCTACCCTCGTGTTTGTAAACAAGGAAGTCAAAGCACAGAGATGTTAGATTGTCCAGGATCACACAACCAGTAAGTGGCAGAACTGGAATTTCCACTCAAGCAGTCTAGCCCCGGAGTCTTCTCTCCTAACAGGAGGTTATATTGTCTCTCCCTCATCTTCCCAGGAGCCCTGAAAATGTGCCTCATATACCAAATCCAAATCTGGAAACGGACTTTAGATAGTTGTAATTGTAGTTGAGATTTTTTTTTGGCTGCAAGAAAGAGAAGATCTCTAAAGCAATTCAAATATGTGTTTATTACGGGCGCAGTGGCTCACGCCTGTAATTTCAACACTTTGGGAGGCTGAGGTGGGCAGTCACCTGCGGTCAGGAGTTCCAGACCAGCCTGGCCAACAGGAGGAAGCCACATCTCTACTAAAAATACAAAATCAGCAGTGGGTGGTGGCGCATGCCTGTGGTCCCAGCTACTCGGGAGGCTGAGGCCGGAGAATCGCTTGAACCTAGAAGACAGAGGCTGTGGTGAGCCGAGATCGCGCCACTGCACTCCAGCCTGGGCAACAAGAGCGAAACTCCATCTCAAAATGAAAAATAAAAAAATACGTGTTTATTATGTGGAATATGACATCAACACAAAGCAAGCTAGGGCCCCGTGGAACTGGGGACGGGAAACATTGGGAGCCTCAGGGACCACAGCAGCACATCCCTCTGCCCCTTCATGCTCTCTGAGGCCATGAGCGCCCCCTTCTCTGCTGTTTTCTATTCTAAACTTCTCCTTCTTCCCGCACACCCACTTTCTGTACTAATCGCACAGCTGAAAATGGCCGAGCCCCATAGGACTTTTCAGTTCAAGGGACTACATACACTCTGACTCCCTTTGTTCAAGGCAGAGAATCGGACTGGTCGTTAATGAGGGGCTGGACTGGTGCCCGTGGAGCGCAGCTGGCGGGGGTGGAGGTTGCGTGTGAGTGAATGGGGTGCTCAGAGGCGAAGCGGCACCCGCAGTCAAGCTCCGTTGCCACAGGGGCTCGGAGTGGGCGGCCTTATTAGAGGAGGCTTGGCTGGGCATGAGCTCCACAGCAGGTCACATCCACCTTACAAGCAGCATCCCCCCAGGGGATCTTTGCACAAAAATAAGCTCTGTTTTAAATGCAGCATGTACACTACTGAGTCTCCTTAACAGAGTACTGCCTGCCTTCTTTTTCAAATATTAATAGCTGAGCTCAATGTCCCATGAAATCTGTAAATGTTCTGTTCCAAGGAACCAGTAGTGAGTCCCAGAACCAGCACACAACATATAATAATATGTAGCAAAATGACAAAGGAGGTGATAATGTATGAGGAGAGATATATGAATTTTTAAGAAGTGAAACAGGCACCAGTCCTATAAGGAATACAAATCAGTCCCTTCTGGCAAGTAGTACTCATAATTTCCTTAAGTTGCTGAGTTGAGGAGTATATATTTATGGGTCCCTACATAACCTGTGAGTGGGAAAAAATGGGACAGAATTCATCTTATTTTAAAAAATGACATATTAATTTATTTGACTAATTTACTAGGCTAACCCTTAGACCACAGTAATTTAAAATAATGAGTATAAAATAGATGATCCTTACTCAAAACTATGGGAAGTATCCTCTTTCCCTTCTACTCAATAGAGATGGAATAAATCAGTTGAAAAGAATTGGCTTAGAAGGTGACAAAGGCCAGGTGCCATGGCTCACCCCTGTAATCCCAACACTTTGGGAGGCCAAGGTGGGAGGATCACTTGAGACCCGGAGTTTGAGACCAGCCTGGGCAACCCTGTGTCTACAAAATTAAAATGATAAAATTATCTATGTCTAATGGTATGTGCCTGTGGGCCCAGCTACTTGGGAGGCTAAGGTGGGAGGACTGGTTGAGCCTAAGAGGTCTAGTCTGCTGTCAGCTGTGGCATGTCATAGCACCCTACCCTGGGTGACAGAGACTTCTGTCTCAAAAAAAAAAAAAGAAGAAAAGAAAAAGGTGACAGATGACAACATAAATTATTTTCATTCACAACACAGACTCTGTTTCGGCAAAATTTCATAAACATATATAAAACTGGCAATATAGCATCATATATAACTCTGGATTTAGTCTACTGAATTTGAATTCTGGCTCTACCATAATCTGTGTAATCTTGGGCAGGTGGTTAAACTCTCTGGGCTAAGATTTCTTTATGCAAAAAACAGGGAAAATAATACTGACTTGAGGTTACTGACAGCCATAAGACAGGTTGATCCTATATAAAATACTTAACACGATGCAATCACTTTACAATAACCAGCAGCACCTCCCTTCAATGGGAAATAGGAATTCTGGACTTATGCATTAGACACCCATGGTTTAGCCATCACTATTGAGAGACTTGCCTTATATTTTTATTCTGGTTTCTCAAGTCTGAAAGCATCTTTTTCTGTGTTTGTTTTTCTTCTGATATTTCTTACTTCTTGTATCTCACACAAAATATGTCAATCACAATTCTGGAACAGGAGAAGTGGCTCACGCCTGTAATCCCAGCACCTTGGGAGGCCCAAGTGGATAGATCACTTGAGGTCAGGAGATTGAGACCAGCCTGGCGAACATGGTGAAACCTCGTCTCTACTAAAAATACAAAATTAGCTGGGTGTGGTGGTGCCCACCTGTAATCCCAGTTACTCAGGAGGCTGAGGCAAGAGAATTGCTTGAACCTGGGAGGCGGAGGTTGCAGTGAGCTGAGATCGCACCACTGCACTCTAGCCTGGGTAATAGAGTGAGACTCTGTCTCAAAAAAAAACAAAAAAATCTGGTTTCTAGCTTCCATTTCTTTCAAATCAATGTATTTAAAAAATGTATTTGAGACCTGAAAGTTCAACTTGGACAAGTTTCTTTAATCGTAAAAGATTATCCTCAAATATGTTTCTAAGTTCCAGTCCTCAGAATAACATAATAAACTGTATTTCCCTGTTAGCATCTATTGTCCTCATTTTCCTTTTTTTAGCACAAGTCTGGACCTGTGTGGAATTCTGAGAGATGTTTTGAAGCTATTGATGAGTGATGAATCCAACAGAATAGATACACATGCAAAGCAGCATGCATTGGACATAAATCACCATAGAGGTGTCTCATCCTCATCATATCTATGAAGAAGAGATGTTAACACACACCAGCCTCACAATAATAGCAGAGATGACACATAAAATACATGGATTTTTTTTCTTTCCTCCTGCTTTATTTTATATTTTATTTTTGTCTTATTTATTTGAGACAGGATCTCGCTCTGTCACCGAGGCTGGAGTGCAGTGGCTCAATCTTGGCTCACTGTAGCCTTGACCTCCCAGGCTCACTCAGTCCTCCCACCTCAGCCTCCCAAGTCGCTAGGACCACAGGCGCATGCCACCATGCCTAATTTTTTGTATTTTTGGTGGAGATAAGATCTCACTATGTTGCCCAGACACATCTCCAACTCCTGGACTCAAGCGATCTGCATGCCTCGGCCTCCCAAAGAGCTGGGATTACAGGTATAAGTCACTGTATCTGGCCTATTTTTGTGTTTAACCAATATCTTTATTTTTTCTTTTAGGTTGAATAAAATATCTAATCGAGGGCTGGGCGCAGTGGCTCACGCCCGTAAGCCCAACACTTTGGGAGGCTGAAGCAGGCAGATTACGAGGTCAGGAGTTCAAGACCAGCCTGACTGACATCATGAAATCCCATCTCTACTAAAAATACAAAAATTAGCTAGGTATAATGGCGCTTGCCCATAATTCCAGCTACTCAGGAGGCTGAGGCAGGAGAATCACTTGATCCCGGGAGGCAGAGATTTCAGTAAGCTGAGATTGTGCCACTGGACTCCAGCCTGGGCAACAGAGCAAGACTCTATCTCAAAAAAAAAAAAAAAGTCTAATATATTCACATTTATACCAATACAGTTGCAAAATATAATTTTCTTCTTTTTTAAAAAAAGTCCACCTTTTATTTTAGATTCGGAGGCACATATGTAGGTTTGTTCCATGGGTATATTGCGTGATGCTGAGATTTGGGATACAAATAGTCCCATTCACCAGGTAGTGAGCATAGTAACCAGCAGTTTTTCAACCCTCTCCCCCTCCTTCTCCCTGCCAACCCCCACACGTAGCCCTCATCTTTAAGGACATGGAATTTTTTTTGTGGAACACCACAAAATATCGATATATTTAATTTCATCACATGATCTAAGAATAACCTTAGTAGCAGAAAATGTATACTTCATATTATAGATATTTCATATTTTTAAAAAATCACAACACAGGTCCACATCAATGAGGAAAGGACTAACTCTAAACCTATGTGAGGGCCATGCACGGTGGCTCATGCCTATAATCCCAGCACTTTGGGAAGCCAAGACTGGTGGATCACCTGAGGTCAGGAGTTCGAGACCAGCCAGGCCAACATGCTGAAACCCCATCTCTACTAAAAATACAAAAAGTTAGCCAGGCATGGTGATGCATGCCTGTAGTCCCAGCTACTTGGGAGGCTGAGGCAGGAGAATCACTAGAACCCAGGAGGTGGAGGTTGCAGTGAGCCAAGATTGCACCACTGCACTCCAGACTGCACTCCAGAGTGAGACTTCATCTCAAATAAATAAACAAAATAAGGTGATCGGCTGTGTTCAAGGTTTTCAATTAATATTTGAATAGTACATCTTTGTTAATCTGGGGTTCGTATTTCTGAAGACCTGCATTCATAGATGCACGGTGAGGTGTAGCACTCCCTTCACTGTGGTGGAGCCGGGGAAGACAGCAGTGAACAGCAGTTATTCTCCTCATGCCGCCTGTAGCGGGAACGATGGATGGTGAACAAGTAATTACCGTTCTGAGAAATGTTAAGGAAAGAAAGTGCAGGTGTAGGGGCCGTAGAAATGTATAATCTACAATCAGCCTAGTGTGGGCAATCAGGAGAAACTCCCAGGAAGCTCCACTTGAGTCTTGGTGAATGAGAAAGGGTTAATCAGCTGAAGAACGCTGTGGGGCGGGGGGTGTTAAATGTGGAGAGGGGGCCGGGTGAGGTGACTCATGCCTGTAATCCCAGCACTTTGGGAGACCGAGGTGGGCAGATCACGAGGTCAGGAGTTCAAGACCAGCCTGACCAACATGGTAAAACCCCATCTCTACTAAAAATACAAAAATTAGCCAGGCATGGTGGAGCACACCTGTAATCCCAGGTACTCGGGAGGCTGTGGCAGGAGAATCGCATGAACCTGGGAGGCGGAGGTTGTGGTGAGCTGAGATTATGCCATTGCACTCCAGCCTGGACAACAAGAGCAAGAATCCGTCTCAGAAAACAAAATGTGGAGAAGATAGGTCTAGGCACCTGGCTACATAATGGATCTGAGCTGGAAATGCTTCCAGAAGCTGAACCTCAGGTAACGTGCCTAAAGCTTAAGAAAGAAGGGAACAGAAAACTACAAGATGAGAAAAAGAGATGAAGCATAGGTCAGATTATGCTAAACCTCATAGGACACGTTGCAGATTTTGATGTTTATCTTAAAGAAAATAGAAGGTCATAGAAGGCTGTTTTGTTTTTTTTTTTTTTTGGTTTTTTTTTTTTTTGAGGCAGATTCTTGCTCTGTCACCAAGGCTACAGCAGCGTGATCTCGGCTCACTGCAGCCTCCGTCTCTCGGGTTCAAGTGATTCTCCTGCCTCAGCCTCCCGAGTAGCTGGGACTACAGATGCTCACCACCACACCCAGCTAATTTTTGCATTTTTAGTAGAGACAGGGTTTTATCATCCTGGCCAGGCTGGTCTCAAACTCCTGACTTTGTGATCCACCCGCCTCAGCCTCCCAAAGTGCTGGGATTACAGACTGAGCCACCATACCCGGCCAGAAGGCTGTTTTTTGTTTTGTTTTTGAGAGTTTTGCTGTTGTTGCCCAGGCTGGAGTGCAATGGCCTGATCTCAGCTCACTGCAACCTCCCCATCCTGGGTTCAAGTGATTCTCCTGCCTCAACCTCCTGAGTAGCTGAGATTACAGGCATGCTCCACTATGCCCAGCTAATTTTGTATTTTTAGTAGAGACAGGGTTTTTCCATGTTCATCAGGCTGGTCTTGAACTCCAAATCTCAGATGATCCACCCACCTTGGCCTCCCAAAGTGCTGGGATCACAGGCGTGAGCCACCACACCAGCTTTTTTTTTTTTTTTTTTTTTTTTTGACAGGCTCTCACTCTGTCACCCAGGCTGGAATGCAGTGGCTAGAGAATTCCATTCCGCCTTTCCTGATGATCTAGTGAGGCTGCCAGTGACTTAACCAAATCCTCCAGCCTTTGTAAAATCAGGTGACCTAGTCCACAGAAATAAACATCTTTCTCCTAAAACTATACATCTTAAGAAGAACTGACAGTTCTTCATGGATGAAAGTGAGCCCAGTCATCCATGGAGATGTTGTGCCCAGAAAGCTGTCAGGACACCTGCTGCTACGATGCCCAGGGCCGCCCAGTGCTGAAACCGGGTTGTTTACCTCTTCCTTGATTCTGTGAGGTGCCTAGTATTACTCTAATAAATGTGCTTTTCTCATTTAATTTTGGCGGGGTGGGTTTCTATTGCTTGTATCCCAAGAACTCCGACACTTCCAGGCAGTGTGCTAGGTGATGTTTATGATAATTCATTTAATTTTGTACCCACAAGAGGCTTGAAAGGAAGGTATCATAATCCCCATTTTACACACAATGAAAATGAGGCTGGTTGAAGTTACAGTAACTTTAAATGAAACACAATATGCTTGTTTCTGTCCACAAGAAAATGTATGTGTCTAAATAACAACCTAAAATAATGAAAGATTTCTGTGGTGCATGGCTGACACACAGCATATCTTCATCTCAGGGGAGAATTTCCAGAAGCTGATTTTCCAGACTTATAGAATACAACTCCTGAGTGGTCATTGTGGCAACTGTGCCATTTTTCTACCTTTTCCGGCTGAACCAGTGACAACTGACATCACTAATCCCGAGCTTATTAGGAAGTGTCACCGTCTCATGCTGGAAGTCTCTCTGGAGAGTTTGCTACTGTTCTCTCAGGTTGATTATTTAAGATTTATGTCCTGATGTGACAAACCACATTTTTAATCTGTCATCAAAGCAGATTATCAGCACCAGCAATGACACGATTTAACACACAGTTTTTCATGCCTAAAACTAACGGCACAAACTACAATGCATTTCACTACATTCAAAGTAAACATGATATATTAATGAATGGTTTTTCCTCTGTCACTGAATAATTATAGATTCCTTCTTACAAGAAACAAATTATGTTTATTTCCCTTAAGAAGACTATGATTAATTATACAAAATTACACTTGTCTTTAATTGAATAGATTTTCTTCTTTACTCTGGATTAGTGGGATATTGTATATTATTAAATAGCTTGAGAAAACCCAAAGAAGACCTTTCTCTTTAACACTAAAGCTGGGTTAGTAATGGTGACCGTGGAACTATGGAGAGGGGTCAATAATTCTTTTTTCTTTTTTCTTTTCTTTTTTTTTTTTTTTTGAGATGGCATCTCATTCTGTCGCAAGGTTGGAGTGCAGTGACGTGATCTATTTTCACTGCAACCTCCACCTCCCGGGTTCAAGCAGTTCTCCTGCCTCAGCCTCCTGAGTAGCTGGGATTACAGGCATGCACCACCACACCCAGCTAATTTTTATATTTTTAGTAGAGACAGGGTTTCACCATGTTGGCCAGGATGGTCCCGAACTCCTAACATCGTGATCCGCCCTCCTCGGTCTCCCAAAAGTGCTGGGATTACAGACGTGAGCCACCTCACCTGGCCCAAAGTTTCATTTTCTTGTTAAAATGACCTATGGCAAACAGAGCTAACAGTGTCTTACAGTTCTAATTCTAATTTATTGGAAGCACATTGATATGCCCAAATCTTGGAAATTTTCTTGGAAAAGCACAAAATGAAAGCTGAGAGGGATTATTACCATGTGGTGGGCTAAGGCTTGGTAAAGACAGATTCCTAAGGCAGGACTTCTCGACCTCAGCGATACTGACATTTTAGGTTGAATAATTTTTGTTGTTGGGGGTTGTCTTGTGCACCATAGAATATTTACAGCATCTATGCATTAGATGCCTGTAGCACACACCCTCCCAGATGTGACAAACATTGATAGCTCCAGACACTGTCGAATGTCCCCTCGAAGGGGATTGGGGGCGGAGTCGGGTAGAGAGAAGCAAAATTGTCCCTGGTTGGGAACCAGCACCTGAAATTGTAGCATTTCTGTCTGGCCACAAATCTAGAGGACACTGTACCTGATTCTGCCGGATGCTCCCTAATATGTCTAATTCTGTTGTGATAACAGAAATGTTAGCTAATCATGTGACTATCCAGAATAAAGACCAAACTTCACAGCCTCACCTCCCTTGCAGCTAAGCAGGGCCATGCTTCTAAGGTCAGGTCAACAGGATTTAAGCAAAAACTGTGTGGGGAACTTCCTGATCATGCCCATTAAAGGAAAGAAACATTTCCTCCTATGCTGCTTTCCACCTTCTTGATGACGAGGTATGGACATGATGGAGAGAGCCAGAGCAGTTATACTGGACGCAGGCACTGGGGCTGCGTGTGGAGGGTGGCCAAGCAACGAGAGCACAGGTGGCTGGGTGTTTGACACGGAGGGCCCACATCAGCCCTGAGAGCCGAGAGAACAAACCTCTGTTCTACTGGGCTCTTTGTTACAGCAGCTGGCATTTTCATGGTAACTAACACGCGTCCCAGCTACTGTTACCCGCGCTAAGTGAGAAAGGCAGCGCTAAGTGAGAGGAGGAGGGATCACTTCTTGTCCTTTTGGCTGAGACCAAGTATAAAATAGAGGAGCTTCCTTGGTCCCACTGGAATTTAAAGAAGCTCTAAAAAGAAGCTCTAACTGGGTCTACGGGTTTACATTCTTGATTGGAAAACAGTGTTTTGTTTTTGTTTTTGAGACAGAGCCTCACTCTGCCACCCAAGCTGGAGTGCAGTGGTGCCATCTCAGCTCACTGCAACATCTGCCACCCAGGTTCAAGCGATTCTCCTGCTCAGCCTCCTGAGTAGCTAGGATTACAAGCACCTGTCACCATACCTGGCTAATTTTTATAGTTTTAGTACAGACAGGGTTTCACCATCCTGGCCAGTCTGGTCTTGAACTCCTGACGTCATGATCCACTTACCTCGGCCTCCGAAAGTGCTGGGATTACAGGCATGAGCCACTGCTCCTGGCCTGGAAAACAGTCATTTTTCACTGTAACATGAACAAACCCCAGGGGAAGAAAGAGTGAGCAGTGAGGGAGGAAGGAGTCAGTGACTTAGTCAGACCACCTGAATTCACACAGGAGATCCAATAGGAAGTCAGTGTGCACGGGTGGTCTTTTCTCAGCTTACACTGAGATTCTTGTCTGGGCAGGCAAGGCTGGTGATGTCCCCTACTGCAGTTTATTTGCATGAGCTGGTTTGCCACAGAAAGGGCATGCTAGGCCAGGTGTGGTGGTTCACGCCTATACCCCAGCACTTTGGGAGGCTGAGGAGGGCAGATTGCTTGACCCCAGGAGTTCAAGACCAGCCAGGGCAACATATGGAGATCCTGTCTCTACAAAATTTAGCTGGGTGTGGTGGCACCTGTAGTCCTAGCTACCCAAGAGGCTGAGATGGGAGGATCACTTGAGCCCAGGAGGTCAAGGCTACAGTGAGCCAAGATCACACCACAGCACTCCAGCCTGGGTGACAGAGCAAGACTCTATCTCAAAAAACAAAAAGAAATGAAACAAAGGAAAGAAATAGAGGAAGGAAGGAAGGAAGGAAGGAATGGAGGGATGGAGGAAGGAAGGAAGGAAAGAAGGAAAGAAGGGGAGGAGAGAGAGGGGACAGAGGGAGGAAAGGAAAGAAGAAAAGGAAAGGAAAGGAGGAAGAAAGAAAGAAAAAGGAAGGAAGAGAAAGAAAGAAAAGAGAAAAAGAAAGAAGAAAGAAAAAGAGAAAGAAAGAAAAAAGAAAAGCAAGGAAAAGAAAAGAAGGAGAAAGAGAGAAGGAGAAAGGGCATATTAGGCTGTACTTTTGTGGGAATGTAAGAATGAGAAAGACATTATCAGTAGAAAGGATGGCCTTGTGTCTGGTCACCTGTCCAGCCCCATGGACAATGTATGAAGAGTGAAGGTTTGGCTGGGCATGGTGGCTCACATCTGTAATCCTAGCACTTTGGAAGGCTGAGGCGGGTGGATCACAAGGCCAGGAGTTCAAGACCAGCCTGCTCAAGATGGTGAAACCCTGTCTCTACTAAAACTACAAAAATTAGCTGGGCACAGTGGTGGGTGCCTGTAATCCCAGCTACTCAGGGGGCTAAGACAGGAGAATCGCTTGAACCCATGCGGCAGCGGTTGCTGTGAGCCAAGATCATGCCACTACACTCCAGCCTAGGGACAGAGTGACTCCAACTCAAAAAAAAAAAAAAAAGAGAGAGAGAGTGAAGGTTCACAAGCTCCAGTGAGGAAGCGAGTTCAGAGGGCAATCATGAAACGCAGGGCACACAGTGTGAAAGCAGGCTGGTAGCTCTCTCCCCCCCTTTGGCAAGGAATGCAGCCCCGACTGCGTGAAGTTTCTAGTTCCTCCACTGTGACAACCAGAGGACCAGCGCAGAACAGTAGGGGAGGAGGGGCCTGCAGACGTCATCCTGCCTCCCAAGGACCTGCAGAGAACAATGGTATTGAGCAGTGGGACTGGACTTTGCTTATAAGCACAAGAAAGAGGCCCCGCAGATACACCCAGAAAGACTTTAAGATGGAGTGCGTTCCAACACGGCCGTGCGTCGTCGGGGGGAAGCCTTGAGCTGGCAAAGGCTGACCATTCATGTTGACGGTCCCCTGTGGCAGATGCTGTGAATTCCTGACCCAATCAGCATTCCAAGGCCCTTCCCCCACTCTTCCCCCTCCAGCTAGGAGGGGATCTGAGGCAGCGTTCTGGGCAACGTGACCAAAACAGAACACTAGTGGTGTTCCTGAAAACAAGAAATTTTTTTCTGTGATACAGACACTGCCTTTTCTCCTGTCTTCTTCCTGGAGGAATGTGGGCAGGATTCCTGAAACCACAGCAGCCGCCACCATCATCCTCGTCTCCGCAGCCGCCAGTTTCTGCACTTCTTGTCTGCCAGGAAAACAGCCCCATGTGCTTCAGTGGCTGGAGTTGGGTTTTCTATTACCTGCAGCTATTGCTAACTAACATGTAGCTTCAGGCTGATAAGAGCAGGGGAAATTCATATTACAACAAATGTTGTCATCCCTCCTGAAAAAGCCGCCTGAGGCTCATAGATGAGCTAGGTACCTCCTTTCACACACTTTGCCCAGTCTATCCATGGCCTTTGCCATCTCACAATGTTTTCATGTTCACTTACGCATCTAAAAGCGTTCATTACTGGCAAGGATTCGGGAAAACTGGACCCCTTCTACACTGCTGCTGGAAGTTTAAAGTGTACATCTACCCTGGAAATTTTCTGGACAGTTTTTCATAAATTAAACCTGCCTTTACCATATAACCTCGCAATCATATCCCCTTGGGCATTTATCCCAGAGAAAGGAATTATGTTCACACACACAGAGAATAAGTCTGTACATGAATGCTGATAGCAGCTTTATTTGTAATAGCAAAAAAACTGAACCATCCAAATGTCTTTCAAATGGCGAATGGTTAAGCAAACTCTGGCGTATCCATACAGTGTAGACAGGGTCCAGTTTTCCCGAATCCTTGCCGGTAATGAACATACTACTCAGCCATGCAAAGGAGCGAACTATGGATCCACGCAACACTGGATGGATCTTAAGGACATTAAGCTAGGTGAAAATGTCAATCTCAGAAGGTTACCTACTGTATGATTCCATCTGACAAAAGTGTAGGGAGGGAGAGCAGATTAGGGGTTGCCAGGGATTATGAACAGGGGAGGGAGGGAGGAGTAGAATGAGGGAGCTCCTTTGTGCTCACGAACAATTCTGCATCCTATTTGTTGTGTTAGCTACAACAGTAATTGTGCACCCATCTAAAACTGGGATCAAATTGCATAGAACTATAAATACACACACACACACACACAAAGTACATGTAAAAACTGCTGAACACAGAGGAAATTCCATACTCTAGTTACTAGTGCTTTGCCATGACAGTTTACTGGATTTTTTTTCTTTTTTTGTGATGGGGTCTTGCTCTGTCATGAGGCTGGAGTGCAGTGGCGTGATCACAACTCACTAAAACCTCCACCTCCTGGGTTGAAGCAATTCTTGTGCCTCAGCCTCCCTAGTAGCTGGGATTACAGGCGCGTGCCACCACACCCAGCTAATTTTTGTTTCTTCATGTTGACCAGGATGGTCTTGAACTCCTGACCTCAGGTGATCCACCTGCCTCGGACTCCCAAAGTGCTGGGATTACACGCATGAGCCACCATACCTGACCCCAGTTTACTGGTTTTAATATTGTACTGTGGTTATATAAGATGTCATCACTAGGGGAGATGGGTGACGAGTACATGGAACTCTATGTAAGCACTGCAACTTTCTGTGAGCCCATAATTATTTAAAAATAAAGGGTTTTTTGTAAGTCAGCCTTTTTTTTTCTTTTTTTTCTTTTTTTTTTTTTTTAAGACGGGGTTTCACTATGTTGGTCAGGCTGGTCTTGAACTCCCGACCTCAGGTGATCCACCCGCCTTGGCCTCCAAAGTGCTTGGATTACAGGCGTGAGCCACCATGCCCAGCCAAATCAGCCTTAATAATCAGAAAAGAAGGAATAACTGACTATCCAGAGTATCTTTTCTGAATAAAATCTATAATCATTTTCCTTTGCATTTCTCATATGATTTTAAGCTTGATAGATATTTCACCTCATTAAAATTAACATGACATAACCATAGAAAGAAAGAAAAAAATTTGGTTTAACGAGGAAGAAAGTGGAGAACAATATGTATCCTTTGGTCTTAGAAATGCATGATAATGAAAGAACAAAAATAGTTTCACAAATTTTTACTTGGAGAACTGAACTTCTTATGAGTCTTGGTGTTTTTTGGTTTTTGGTGAGGTGGGGTGGGCCGAGCATGGTGGCATGAGCCTGTGGTCCTAGCGACTGGGGAGGCTGAGGTGGAAGGATTGCTTGAGCCCAGGAGATGGAGGCTGCAATGAGCCGTGATTGTGCCACTGCATTCCAGCCTGGGTGACAGAGCAAGACCCTGGCTCAACAAACAAACAAACCAACAAAAGGGTCTTATTAAGCATAAGCCATGGGTCAAAATATAAGGTAACTGCCGGGCGCAGTGGCTCACGCCTGTAATGCCAGAACTTTGGGAGGCTCAGGTGGGTGGATCACCTGAGGTCAGGAGTTCAAGACCAGCCTGACCAACATGGAGAAACCCCGTGTCTACTAAAAATACAAAAATTAGCCAGGCATGGTGGCACATACCTGTAATCCCAGCTACTTGGGAGGCTGAGGCAGGAGATCACTCGAACCCGGGAGGTGGAGGTTGCAGTGAGCTGAGATCGCGCCACTGTGCTCCAGTCAGGGGTACAAGAGTGAAACTCTGTCTCAAATAAATAAATACATACATAAAGTAACTATACAGTGCAGATACGAATTTTTAAGTCAGTAACATTGTTTTGGGAACGCTTCATCTAATTACCCTTTGTGGTCCAAAGAAAAACTATGTGTCACCTACCACACAATTAGTCATGTTTTGCCACCTCTCAAGAAAAAAAGATGAAATTAACAAGTTGTGACTATCAAGCAAGTTATACCAACGCTGTATGGCTGTATGCAATTTTCGCAGAAAGACAAATTGTACACATTTACAAGAAGAGCAAGAAATGCTTGCAGAGTTCTTACACAAACTCTTTCGGAAGGGAATGAAAGAGCAGCTGTGCACTGAACCTCTCTGGTTGCCTGAAATGAGGTGGTGACCCACCACGGAGTGTGCCAGTTAGCTTCAAATGTTATTACTGTCCTCGTTTCTATCTAGAGGGCAATAAAAGGTGTCAGAGAGTTTGTGCTTTTTAAAGCAGTCATCTGCTTCTTTCTAGGAGTAGCTGTAGATTAGTGACTAAATCCCCAAATCAAATTTAAAAAGGAGTCCAGATTGCCAGAATTTTTGAAAGAATTACTGCAGCGTAAGCAGGTGTAGGCATTATATAAATGTGTAGCATTATCTTGAGTAGAATTCGGAGGGCCCAGTAGAAAAACTGGTTTTGGTCACCTTGTATCCTGAAGCTTCAGACCCATTACTTACTTACTTACTTACTTATTTATTTATTTATTTATTTATTTATTTATTTAAAAAGGCCAGATGCTGTGGCTCACATCTGTAATCCCAGGACTTTGGGAGGACGAGGCAGGTGGATCACCTGAGGTCAGGAGTTTGAGACCATCCTGACCAACATAGAGAAACCCTGTCTCTACTAAAAATACCAAAAAAAAAAAAAAAAAAAAAAAAAAAAAAAAAAATACCCGCGGGGGGTAGCACAAGCGGTTAAGCCCAGTTTAGGGGGGGGTTGGGGTCGGCGAAGCACTTTCACCTGG
>CAUYQU010048058.1:0-23600 GCA_963574635.1 Cheracebus regulus
TTATTTTTAACAGCTTTATTGAGATATGATTCACATGCCATGCAATTCACCCATTCAAAGTATAAAATTAAAGTGTGAAACTCAAAGTATATAATTATATACTTTTTACTATACTCCCAGAAATAGGTAACCATTATCACAGTCAATTTTAGGACATTTTCATCACCTCACAAAGAAATTCTTCATTCCTTAGTCAAGTGATTCTTATAAATCAGATAAGTTAAATTTATAGATAAGGTTAATCTTAAAATCTCTTAATTGTTCTAATGCTCCATGAACTTAGTGAGATTTTAACTTAAAATCACAATTATAAAACCATTACCCAATTACTCATTTCAAATTAGAATCACGGGCCCCTTCTAATAGGACAAAATACCTAAAACATTATAAACATATAAGTACAGATTATTCCTTAACAAAAAATGTTAATAACATGGCTTTAATTTACTTAATCACTTTTACATTTAATTCCAAATCTTCCCTGAGCTATAAATACACCCACATACTAAAGAAAAATTATGTCAAACAAATATAATTTGAGATTCACGTTCTAGAGCAAATTTGGAGAAATAATTTTTTTCACTAGATGGAAATGCATACCAATAAGAGATTTTGGCCAGGGTTTGAGATCTAGAATTAGAAACACACTCAGAACAACTTATTTCATTATAGTGAGTGATAAGCCATGCCCAATTTGATAGACACTAAATCAGGAGAATTGGCTGTCGGTGGCTTAGTGGCAGCTGAAGGAAGGGTGTTTGGAGTAACCTAGAAGATAGAGAAGCTCAAATAATATAGTGGTAGGCAGAGCCCAGAACCTTGTACAAGAAGAAATTATATATGGGGAAAGAAGCTGAGAAATTTTAGGACAGGAATGTGTGATATTTTGTGTTGTAATTACTCTGTGTTTTTGTCATCCAGCCTTCAGCAGAAGTATAATATGTTTGAAACATAAAAGTAGGACAACTGGATAGCCAAGAGTGATGGAAGGAAGCATCAGGCAATGTCAGCATTGATGCAGGCAGCAATGTAAGTTGATGCAGATGCAAAGAGCACTCTCCTCTTCAAAATATCCTTGATTCATTAGAGAGGGCTCTGACTGCTGTGAGTGGGATGGAGGCTTGGGCCATGTTATTTGGATATTACAGGAAAAGATAACTATAGGATGAAGGACTTCAGAAACCCCAGACAGCGGAGACTTGAATTAAAGGAGGATGTAACCACATACTTCTTAAGGGACGTCTATTCCTTAAAAGTAAGTGAAATAGAGAAAAAATATGGAGAAAAGATGATGGGTTATTTCCTATCATAGTTTCTAAGAACACTGAGTGTCGAATTTTTGCTGAGTTGTAGAATTCTACGCAGATTCAGCAGCTCAGGAACCAAAGAACAATTTCTACATCCTCTTTTTTGACCAATGCTGATGAAAGAAGGAGGAAATATCATGAAGGAGGAAATGAATCATTTGGTTGCTCCAGTACCTACTTACTTCCCTTGAATTGCATCAACAGCCCCAAGAATTTTGAATTTGGTTCTTTGTAATTAAATGGAATGTTTTGTCAATTTTTCATAATAATTGTTTATCTTCAGAACCCTCTGAATTTGGCTTTATATAAAGACATTTTTTTCGTTTGTTGTTTTCAGATGGAGTTTTGCTCTTGTCTCCTAGGCTAGAGTTCGATGGGGTGATCTCAGCTCACTGCAATCTCTGCCTCCCAGATTCAAGCAATTCTCCTGCCTCAGCCTCCCAAGTAGCTGGAATTATAGCCACCTGCCACCACACCTGGCTGATTTTTGTATTTTTAGTAGAGACAGGGTTTCACCATGTTAGCCAGGCTGGTCTCAAACTTCTGACCTCAGGTGATCCACCCACCTCAGCCTCCCAAAGTGCTGGGATTACAGGCATGAGCCACTGTGCCCAGCCTATATACAAACTTTTAAACAGTGTTTTATGTGTGACTGTGCTTAGGTGGCCCCAAACATCTGATCTGTTTGGTGAAGTCAGTCAAATCATTGGCTGAAACATAATAGGAACAGGTAAACCGGCTACTTGTCATCATGAAGACTCAAAAATTGGGCCTTATTTGCCACTTTTCATAAAGATACTTTTAATATTAATTACATAAATAGCTCTTTGTATGTAAACCAGGCTATTTGGGTTTGGCACTTTGAGCTCCTAAACAGATTTTTTTAGTAGTGTTATTACACTTACTTTTATTTTCCTCTCTGCCTAGGTGTTTTATTAGTAAAGGGATGCAAAAGAGGAAGAGTGAGCTGTGCTTGGTGCCACTGTGCCCTAGCTCCTGAGAGCTCTTTCACTTAAACCACCATGGCTGTCCTGGCCATGCCTAGCATTTGACCCACCTAGAAAGGCACTAACTCTGCCCCGGAGAAGTCTGTGAATGCCTAGTGAGAGAAGTTGAGAAAATGCGAATCGCAATTAGTAACCCTTCACGCAGCCTCGGTAAGCCATTAAATTTACCACAACTTAAATTTTGGTGGAATTTTATAGCTAGCTCTGTGAAACAATTCCTGCTACTAACAGACTTGAACATCTACTGAATATGTGTGCGGCTTCACAACTACTTTGGGGATAGGAGATTTCAATGGACAATTACATTAATTTCTGCCTGGGAAAGAAGAAATATTCATGCAAGATTGAGCAGAATTATTGTAATGAGTTTGCTTTGTTCTTTTGCCAAGGAACACAGCATCCTCTACATTGTCCCTCTCATGTGAAAAAGCGTTTCTCCACAGAGTGGAGGCATTCTTTTGGGCCTCAGTTTAGGCCACGTCAGCTGTACAGTGAAAAACCAAGAATGTGGCATTTCTTGCAAAGAAAGGAGATTGATTTTGAAATTGTTCCTCAACTCTCACGTAAATTATGCTCAATCTTTAACACAATGATGATATAATCAGCTTTCTACTTCAGAATGTGTTGAGTTTTTTCCCTATCTCTATGCAATTGTGAAGTATATATGAAACCAAGTACGTAAATATAGTGTTTTGGGGCTGGGTGCAGTGGCTTACACCTGAAATCTCAGCACTTTGGGAAGCTAAGGCAGGCAGATCATGAGGTTAGGAATTCGAGACCAGCCTGGCTAATATGGTGAAACCCTGTCTCTCCTAAAAAATATAAAAATTAGCTGGGTGTGGTGGCACATGCCTGTAGTCTCAACTACTCAGGAGGCTGAGGCAGGAGAATCACTGGAACTCAGGAGGTGGAGGTTGCAGTGAGCCAAGATCACACCACTGCAGCTTGCGCAACAGAGTGAGACTCCATTTAAAAAAAAAAAAATATATATATATATATATATATATATAGTGTTATGGGCTGAATTATGTTCCTCCCAAAGTTCATGTGTTGAATTCCTAACCCTAGTTCCTCACAATGTGACATTATTGGGAGATAGGGTCTTTACAGAGGTAATAAAGTTAAAATGAGCTAATTAGGGTGGCCCCTAATCCGACATGACTGGTTTCCTTATAAAATGGGGAGATTTGGGCAGAGCACAGTGGCATATGTCTGTAATCCCAGCACTTTGGAAAGCAGAGGCAGGAGAATGACTTCAGTCCAGGAGTTTAAGATCAGCCTGGGTAATATAACAAGACCTCATCTTGACTAAAAAAAGAAAAAAGAAAGAAAATTAGCCAGGTGTTGTTGCACATACCTATGGTCCCAGCTACTTAGGAGGCTGAATTGAGAGAATAGTTGAGTCCAGGAGTTAGAGGTTTCAGTGAACTATGATCATGCCACTGCATTCCAGCCAGGATGACAGAGCAAGACCCTGTGTCAAAAATAATTTTTTTATTAGCCAGGCATGGGTGCACACCTGTAGTCCCAGCTACTTGGAGGCTGAGGCATGAAAATCACTTAAACCTGGGAGGAGGAGGAGGTTGCAGTGAGGCGAGATTGTGCCATTGCACTCCAGCTTGGGTGACAGAGCAAGACTCAAAAAAAAATTTTTTTTTAAATATTTTAAAAATAAAATTATGTCATCAACATACTCATTATAAAATTCTGATTAAACAATCTCATCAGTCATAGCTGTTCTTCTGGACTCTAATTGGTTACAGACCTTAATGAGGCAGTGACATCATTAGAAATGTAACATTTTCTGGATATCAGCAAATATCACAGAAAGGTTGTCCCTCTTCTTTGGCCTTGTAACTTGACCTTCAAGCTCTATCAAAATTCCTATTCTTGAAACCTCTGGGCCTTGTGACTCTTAGATGACTACATATTAACTTGCTTTTGCCTGCTTATCTAGTATCTTTTACTACTAACATGAATTTATGTTCATCATTTCTGTCACTGGTAAGTTTTTTGCTGACTAATCCCTCCACCCACCACCATCATTCCTTCTTCCAAAATGTCTCTGGACAAGCCTTTAGCTCATTACGCTGACTTTCCAGCACTTTCATCATTGTTATACTTCTGTTTAAGTCTTCACATATCGACCTACAGAGTTGTAAGAAAAAAAAGTGGAAAAAAAAGTCTTCACATACCATAAATTTCATATTGTAAATTCTTTGAAATATATAAATTTCATATTGTAAATTCTTTTTATTTATTGGTTAATCCTAAGCACCTGCCATCAGGTAGGTAGCCTTTTCCACTTAATTGATTACATCTGTATCATTTTAAATGAGTGGTATGTAATTATTACAATTTATGATGCTTTCCACATTTCTACAGTTCAAATACAAACCTTTTGTTAAAAAATTAACACCTTTATTTACAGAGAGGTATACATAAACATAGAAACTGGTTTTGCTTTTTGCATGAATATCTGTTGGAAATAAATGTTCGGTGCCGCAAAGAAAAATTAGTACTGAGAAAAGGATAGCAACAGAATTTTTACTTTCTGGACTGTAGGAAGGGTACCCTTGCTAGCCATTGTGTCACAAGAGTGCAATGAACAAAGGAAAATGCACAAATTTATTTCTTACTATTGTGTCTGATTTTCATTGGCTGGAGCTGGACATTACAATCTAAACTAAAACTCGATTGGCTAATAACTTAAAACTTTTTTAAACAGATAAAAGCAATGGAAAGCTGGGACAAGCCTGTGAGCACATCCAGTACAGATATTTTGGTTAAAATACAAGAACGTAGAATGTATTACATACCTGTAAGGATGGCATGTCTAACAGCTATATAGGATAGGGCTTAACAAAGTTATTAGTACACTTATTTTTTAACAAGAAAGGAAACTTTAAAAAGGAACTTTTCTACTTCCCACATATCTGTTGGTTGATTTTTATTTTTTATTGCTACATTTGACAAACCTAATGTCATTAAAGGATTACATTATCATTTAAGACCTTTAACCATGTGACTGCTTATCTCAGTTTATACTAGAAACTATTCACTTCAAAGTCAAATAAGCAAGTAACGTAGATATTATCTACAGAAAGAATTCACCTGAGATACAGAATGTTACAAAAACAGAGGGTGAGGACATTTTATTGTTGTAGACTGTCCTTATTCAGTTGGAAATTTTCCGTTTTCATTTAACATTAACTTGAATAGACTGAATTTTGTATAAACACATTTTTATCTTGATCTCTGATGCAACTCAAGAACATACATCACTGCTGTGTTCCATATATCACTGCACTGTCCACAACCTTTCTGTATAGATCTCCTGGTCATGGTGATGAGTGGCTCCTATTTGTTGTGTGACGCTTCACTGTTCTGATGTGTCTCGTGTCTTTGCCCTTTGTATGTTTGCATCTCTACATTTATGCTCCAGAAGCTACAGTCTAATGAACATTTGACTTGAAATTCAGGTACAGGCTCATGATCCATTTAGCAAAATGTCCTGGAGTGATTTGGGAGTGGTTGGAGAGATTTCAGGGCTACAGGTAGGTAATTGGGAATCTGATGAAAGAGTAGTGAGTAGGAGGGCCTGATCTAGGATCAGATAAGGGGTGCAGTTTCAGTGATTTGCCCTGGAGATAGTGGAAGGTCTTACCGGGCCGAAAAAGTCAGTAGAAAAACAAAACAAAACAATAAAACCTATGTGAAAGAGGTAAATCAGAGCCTAGTTCTCTGGAAATGGCTGCAGGAATGACACAGAAAGCTGCCTAGTGGGGATGAAGGTGAGTTTCTCCGCTGAGGAAAAGTGAAGGAGAACACAGGTGCCAAGAGTCCTGAGCATAAGGAGGCCAAGCAATGCTGCTGCCATCTCCTCAGACGTGTTATGGGGCCCAACAACATGACTGACAGCCAACAGCACATCTGGAGTGCTCAGAGCTTCAAATCTCGATTAAGTAGCTATTGCAGCAATACTTCAAATTTCCTTATTAGCAGGGAGAGATCTAATGCCTGATCACCTTTCTTTACTAGAGAGGGACAGAGCAAACTACAATAATCGGGTACTTAAGCAAACAGCTTGGATGGAACTAGAGCTAGAACAGAGAACTGGTATTTCTCATACAAGTGATAATCTGAGTAAAAATATATAGAATGCTTTTCCACGCCACAGGATTTTACACAGATTTATTAAATTTATGAAGTTTAGGTCAGGCATGGTAGCTCATGCCTGTAATCCCAGCATTTTGGGAGGCCAAGGCGGGCAGATTACCTAAGGTCGGGAGTTTGAGACCAGCCTGACCAACATGGTGAAACCCTGTCTCTACTAAAAATATAAAATTAGCCAGGTGTGGTGGTGCATGCCTGTAATCCCAGCTACTCGGGAGGCAGGAGAATTGCTTGAACCCAGGAGGCAGAGGTTGCAGTGAACCAAGATTGCACCATTGCACTCTAGCCTGGGCAACAAGAGTTAAACTCTGTCTCAAAACAAAAAAATTATGAAGTTTATTTTAAAATAGGATTATTTCTAAATACTATATAAGAATATAGCAAAATGTAAATTCCTAGATACCATTACATGGTATCACTTACGGTAATGTCCTAAATAAATGCTCACTTTTATTAAATAGAAATTATATGAGGCCATTTTTTGGTCTGAGCTCCTATACCAGCCTCCATCAGATGAAACTAAAAACCAAAACAGAGTCACTCATGCAGAGGTTCCATGTCATCAAATTGAAACTGAGTTGTTATCTGGTCTTCTGAGAAATTGGTAGAGAGAGATCAAGCCAAATTTCCCAGACAGGCCAGTTTCAATGGCCATAAAAATGAAATTCCCTCTGCTTTAATCCTTACCAAAATAAATAAATAAATCACCTGGAGTAACCAATGTTAGCCAGTCAGTTATTTTTCTATTGTTCTGTCTTCCTGTTCCTGCCTTAGAAGGAATGTAACTTTGAAACAACCAATCTGCTATTCGTTTGTTTTTGCTTTCAGCCCTTTACTGTCTATAAAGCCAAGTTCCTCTACTCACAGCTCATGAGGAAACTTCTTCTATTTCTTAAAATAAGTGTTACCCATTTCTAGAATGGCGACTAAAGCCAATTAAGACCTTTAAACTAAATTGTTGTAATTTTGTATTTTAACATTTAAAAAATCTATTTTATATATTTATATTTATATTTATTTGAGACAGGGTCTTGCTCTGTCACCAAGTCTGGAGTGCAGTAGCACAATCATGGCTCACTGCAGCCTCAACCTCCCAAGCTCAAGTGATCCTCCCACCTTAGCTTCCTGAGTAGCTGGGACCACAGGCACATACTACCATGCCTGTCTAATTTTTTTAATTTTGTGTAGAGACCGGATTTCACTATGTTGCCCGGGCTGATCTCAAACTCCTGAGCTAAAACCATTGTCCTGCCTTGGTCTCCCAAAGTGCTAGCACTGCAAGGGTGAAACACCATGTGTGGCCTATTTTGACATTTTAAATTAAGTTGAATTTCCAGTCTTGAGTAGGGCTTTTTTTTTTTCCTTTTTTTTTTTTAAGATGACTCTTAGGCTCTTGATTAGGTTTCTCCACAAAATTCCATTCAAGTTGCTGCCATATATTCCTCTGAATGTGCCTGTAGAAAAGGAGATCTGACTGCTTTTTGCTTTTGGATCTCCAGAGGAAAATCTCTTTTGCTATCCTCATGCTTCTTTTTTAGCTTGTGGTCAAAGCAAAAGAAAAACAACCAAACAAAACACAAACACACACAACACACGCATAGATATGTCTTTACTGTCCACTTTCATCTGCACACAACCTTTCTTCTTGTTACAGTGGAGAGTGGGAGACATATTTCTCCTGCACCTAAAGCCAATCCTTCACCTGTGTGCCCAATTCCATCCTCTTTCACCCTTTCAGATTTCGATAATCATGATGGAGCCTTAGGAAGGAAAACTCCATAGGTGATAAATATTTCATTTGTAGAAAACTATTGACCCAAGAGAATGTTCACAATATGTGTTTTTTTTTTTTTTTTCTGAGACAAGAGTCTCGCTCTGTCACCCAGGCTGGAGTGCAGTGGTGCAATCTCAGCTCACTGCAACCCTCACCTACCAGGTTCAAGCATTTCTCCTGCCTCAGCCTCCTGAGTAGCTGGGATTACAGGTGAGCACCACCATGCCTGGCTAATTTTTGTATTTTTAGTAGAGACAAGGTTTCACCACGTTGGCCAGGCTGATCTCGAAGGCCTGACCTCGTGATATGCCAGCCTCGGCCTCCCAAAGTGCTAGGATTACAGGCGGAGCCACCATGCCTGACCTGTGGTAGATAGGATTTTAATGTTGACACTTCTTTACCTTTTTTTTTTTTTTAAAACAGGCTTCATTCAGTATGTTAAATAATTTCTCAAGATCCTAGTTAGCTAATAGGCTGTGCTCTTAACTGCTATCCTTTGTAAATACATGATTCCAACAAAAAACTGGCTTTTGTCTAATATTTGTTATCAGACAGTGGTCTTGTGGAATATTATTGGCAAATTATGTTTTTATAAGTTAAAACACAATGAGATGGGCTTTCAATCCTGCCTTACCTTTTTTTCTAGATACTGTTTTGGCTTTAGGAGACCTACAAGAAGCCCATGTACCAGACCCCTTTCCATTGTAGTGTGGATGTGAGACTTCTGGTTGAATTCTAAATGAATCATTCTGAGTCAGAAAAATTTTGTAAACATATCTTGTTTACAAGGTAGCTTCATGATTTTTAAATTTACCATAGGATAAGCATTGCCAACCGATGGCATGTGTCCAAGATGGCAGATGATATATATCTTTCCCCCATCCAGATTCTAGACAGAATATCAAACAGGCAAAGTTTGTTTATATCTATTTCCTGGTCCCCTGTTACTTGGTACTCATTTTTACTCTGATTATATTCAAAACATCCGAATACATAGTTTAGCCATATAATTTGTTAGTCCAAATATATTTATGCTTTTTCATTGTTCGTACCTTGCTCAGGAACCTATCATGGCTTGCTATTTTGGTATAATCAAATAATCTGAACTTCACATTCTCTTGTTCAGAATGCCTTACTCTTTGGCCCCATTTAATCTAACCATAGCCGTACACTTCTGCTGTGATACCTGAATTTGCCATGCTCATTAGATCTGGGTCCCTCCTATTGCTATTCACTGTGCTTAAAATATTCTGCTTATACTCATCTATTTTTATATTAAGTTTTTATTGGACATAGTAACCTAAAATGACTTTTCCTTTATAATATTATTGAATTTTTATATTTTTATTTACTCTTACAAATTTTTTATTCATTGATGCATATAAACCCAAGAGACTTTGTATATGTATGGTTTGTTGTTATTTCCTGCATTGTATGGGGGAGTAGTGTCTCCTTTAGTACTCAGCATATGGTGCTTTTCAAATAATTTAAAGCAATCTACATGCTATAAAGTTATAAAGATTTCAAGGAAAGATAAATTTTGGCTGAGCTTTGTGCAGAAAGAAGAAAGTATTGGGGAAGAAATATACGAGATAAGAAGTTGACAGGTATAAACACAGGCACAGTTAAATTATGAATGGTGGTTAATGGGCTGAGATATCTGTATATATGTCACCAGAGTAAAAGTTACCAGTATATAATTTTTAACATGCTCATGTTGGGGATTTCAAAATAATAGAAACCCTTGAAATACAGACTGGGACATATGGATGATTTTATATTGGATGTGTATATGTTATTTATATGTAATATATGTATAGGAATTTGTATAGTGGAATAGGAGATGAAAGTTGTATTTGTTTTTAAACCCTCTGAGAAAACCTGTGTCTTTATATCAACCAAATATAGTATAGAATATAATGATGTATGTTAGGTGCAATTATAAAATTTCTTTTAAAATTCATTACATAATCCACAGTTACATCTAGCATAATCTGTAACATTTGATCAAGGCTTCACAAATAGGAAATATCAATCACTTATTGTATGTTATTTCTAATCTTAGTTTATTACTAGCATTATGCTTTGTTATTCTTCTACACAAGCGTAAACTGAAAAGATGGTGGTGTTCCTTTCAGTTTAGTTTCGTAAAGGCAGGAAAAAACGCTGATAATTCGGGATGCTAATGTAGCAGGCTTATTTGGAATACACTGGAATCCTGTGCACTATTTTCTGTCTTTAAAAGAAGAAACAGTGTGACATATCTGAGAGCCTGAAAAATAATTTTTATCTTTCATACCATTTACTTTAACATTTACATGGAATTTTCTCTCAAACTAAAGACTAGTAAAATCTTCTTCAAAGATACAGAATATGCTTTTGTAATTAGTTTTCGGGGACTTTTAAAACTTCACATCTTTGTAGAGCAAGTCATCTATCTACAATGTTATGTCTTCTTGAAAGTAATGAAAATTAGGAGCTTAGTGAGATTTTTACTTACTTTATTCTTATGTTGGCCCTTATTCTTACATAACTTTTAGAAAACTAAATATAAAACATTTAATGATTCCCATTTTACAGAGAGTTGGTAAAGATCCTATCTCTGGTCTCTGAAGTTTAATTTATCCTGTTCTTATTCTCCGCTTTTTGACATGCCTTTTCTTTCTCCTAGTCTCTTTCTTATTATCTTGCTTACCAAATAATCCCTTTTGAAATAATTTATCAGAATATATTTATTAGCAGTTGTTGCTTTTTAAAAAGGAATGATACAGATAAGATGGCAAATTAAATTGGATGAAAGCACCAGTAAGTAGTAACCTTGCATTTGATACTAAATTGAGACTCTGCCAATAGTTTTTGCTTTTGTTGTGAGAATTATCACCATCTCTTCTATATGCTAACAGAAATTTAATTGTTATATATTGGTAATTTAAATCCCAGCATTTTTCCTGTTAAATTTGATTTCATTCAAACTGAAGATTAACAAAGTTAATTCTAAAACTCCAGGTGGTAGATAGTGAAGGCATTATGAAGAAAAGAATTGTTCTATATTTAGTGGTATTTCTATTTGGCATCTGTACTGAAAAATCATCATTATAGTCTTTAAAGTAGTCTGAATCATTTTTATATGCTCTATTTTGGTGATAGCTATTTATAAAGTGATTTTATATTTTATCATAATTATACCTTATCAACTTCTTCTTTATGTATATCACTGACAGGTTTTTAATCCCCCCCACACACATTGTTTAAACTCCTTAAGCAATAACATTACATACAAACAGAAAAGTGCATAAATAATTAGTGTGAATTCAGTTGCCATGAGGGACTATGTCTGTAAAACTCACCACTGAAGTAAAGACATAAAATAACAATACTCCAAAAGACTGTCTCATATTTTCTCCAGACATTACTTTCCTTCCTGCCAAAGGAAGCCATTCGTCTGACTTATTCTATGTGTTTTTGAAACTTATATAATATTTTATATCATCTTGTCTGGCTTTTAACATTATGTTTGTGAGATTGATTTATACTGTTTCCTGTTCATGTAGCAGTACCATTCATTTGCTCTCATTGATGATGCAAGTATTTCATCGGAATGTTA
The DNA here is from genome assembly GCA_963574635.1 of Cheracebus regulus. Lineage (NCBI taxonomy): Eukaryota > Metazoa > Chordata > Mammalia > Primates > Pitheciidae > Cheracebus > Cheracebus regulus. The sequence continues at coordinate 11,869 of CAUYQU010048058.1, forward strand.
ATAACTTGCTTTTTTTGCTGGTGAAAATATAAGGAACTCAGTTTGGGACTGTTTGAATAACAATGCTCTCTTGGACATAGTGTTTTTGGTGCTCATTTGCACACATTCCTATTGAATATATAGGAGTGAAAGTGGTCGGTCATATTTTTTAAACTTTAGTAAATAGGGCTAAACAGTTTTCCAAAGTGAGTATACTGATTTACACTTTATTAGCAGTAAATGAGAGTTCCAGTTGTTCCACATTCCTGCCGACACTTAGATAGCAGTCGTTTAAATTTTGTATATTCTGATTGGTATATATTTCTTATTGTAATTGTAATTTTTATGTGATGGTAACTTATGATATTGATCATATTAGTATTATAGGACATTACAGTATAATGTATTGGTGAAGTATCTTTCTTGTTCAAGTCTTTTTCTATGGCTTTGTCTTTTTTTTTTAAATTTTATTACTTGAAATACAAGTCCTTTATTGACTATATTTTTAAAATACCTGTTCTAATCTATGACTTACCTGTTTATTCAGTTATTTTTGAAACATTGAACTTCTTAAGTTTAATACTCAATTATCAGTTTTAAAGTTAGTGCCATTTGCATCCTGATTAGAAAACCTTTATTCACCTCAGAGTCATGAAATATTTTCTATATTGTCTTTTAGAAAATTTTTATCATCTAAATTTAGTGACAATACAAAGTATCAGAGATCCCCCCATATGAGTATTCACTTAACAGCATTTTTCGAATTCTGCCATTTTCCCATGACTCTCCAGTGCTACCTTAACATAAATCATACATAAATCATTCGTAAACATATATATGCTTCCTTCCAGTATGCACATACATATATGACTTATTCTGGATATTAACATTCTATTTCATTGATCTGTTTTTGTACAAATACCATATTGCTTTAATTCTGAAACTTTATGATATTTGGTAAAGAATATTTTCTCACTTATTTTTTCTTCTTTACAGTTATCTTGACTTTTCTCAGCCCTTGAATTTCCATATGAATTTTAGAATCCACTTGTAACTTTATACCTCAAACCAGAATCCTAATGAGATTTTGGTTGGAATTGAATTGAATCTATAGATCAATTTGGGAAGTAATAACATTTTTATAATATTGAGTCTTCTAAACGATTAACATGAAACATCTTTCCATTTACCTAGGCTTTTAAAAAATGTACTCATTCAGTAATTTATTGTTTAAATATCTTCTACATCTTTCTTCAGGTATGTACCTAGCGTTTGTTTTCCATAATATCATAAAAAATAACAATTTCAGTTTCTAATTGTTCCTGCTTTATGTGAAAACAATTTATTTCTTAATATATTGGGTGAAACTACTGATTGATGTCAAATAGTTTGACTCTACAGTAATTTTTCTACATACACTTTTATCAACTGAATGTAAAGATCTTTTTCTTCCTTTTCATCCTTTATACGTTTTTTTTTTTCTCTTGCCTTACTGCACGGGTTAGGCCTTTTCAGAATTGAATACAAATGATGATAGAAACCATCCTTGTAAACTTTCAATATTTCTCCATTAAGATAGGATGTGTGTTGTAGCCTTTATTACAGAAACCTTTTATCACTTAAGATACTCTTGTATTCCTGCTTTGTAAGAATTTTTATCATGAATGGGAAATGAATTTTGTCAAATCGTTTTTTGAATCTAGTTAGATAATTACATCATTTTTGTCTTTTATTCTTTTAATGCAACAAGTTGCATTGATTGAGATATTTGAATGTTACATCAATCTTATATTTTCAAAGTAAACTCAATTTGATCATGGCACATTATACTTTTTATATATTGCTAAAACATATTTGATATTTTCTTTAGGATTTTTACATCTGTGTTCATTAGTGAGATTGGCCCATACTTTTCCTCATAAAAATAGTTGGGAAATGTTTTCAGTTTCACTGTTCTTTGGAAGAATTTATATAAGATTGGTGTTTTATCTTTTTGAATATGTGGAATATTATTTAAGAGGCCATCTTAGTTTAGAGTTCTTAGCCCCTTTTTTATTAAGGCTACAAATATCTCTTCTAAGTATGGTTAGAGCTGCATCCCATACATTTTGTTTTATTTTTATTTTTTTATTTTTTTTGAGATGGAGTCTTACTCTGTCACCCAGACTGGAGTGCAGTGGCATAATCTCACCTCACTGCAACCTCTGCCTTCTAGGTTCAAGCAATTCTCCTGTCTCACCCTCTCGAGTAGCTGGGATTATAGATGCATACCACCACACTTGGCTAATTGTTGTATTTTTAATAGAGACAGGGTTTCATCATGTTGGCCAGGCTGATCTTGAACTCCTGACCTCAGGTGATACACTCACCTTGGCCTCCCAAAGTGCTCGGATTACAGGTGTGAGTCACTGAGACTTTTTGATATGATTTATTTTTATTATTTGTTTAAAAATATTTTCTGTTTTATGTTTTGATTTCTTCTTGAAACTTCAGTATTAATTTCTAAATATACATTAAATATCCTCACCAATATGCTTGGGATGAAGTCTCTCATCTTGCCATTTGCATTCTATTTTCTCTGCTTGTTCTGTATCACTTTTCTCATTTCTTTTTTTACATAGAGTGTTTATTTTGACTTTCTTTTCTTTAGCTGTATTAGTTATACAGTCTTTAATCTCTTAGTCATTATTGACGCCATTATGCATTCCTAACTTACTGAAGTCTAATATTATTTTATCACATCCTAGACAATGCGGGGAACTTAGTACACTTTGATTTCTTTTACAATTTATGTAGTGTCATTGGTACTTACATATATTTTAAACCTTATACATTTAAAACCCTGCAATACTTAATATAATAAGAATACCTAGTTATAATTGTTTTTAGACTTATTATACATTGATATTGATTTATACATTATCATTTCCTTTGCCCTCTATTTCTTCCATCTGTAAGCTTCCACTGGAATTGTTTATTCTACCTAAAGAATATTCATTCATATTTTCTTTTGTGTGGATATGCTCTTGATAGATTATCTCAATTTTTGTTTATCTGAATGTATTTTTAGTTCACCTGCCATTTGAAAGGGTGTTTTTGCTAGACCAGCAGTTATTTGACTTCAGCCCTTTGCTGTTATGATTCCATTGTCCTTTAGCTTCTATTGTTTCTCTTGGGAAATATGTTGTTGATCAACTTGTTACTCCTTTGAACATGAATTGTGCCATCATTCCTTGTACTCAGCTACTGTTAGTATACATTTTTTTATCTATGATTTTCAGAAGTTTTACTATTATGGACCTGACTTTTGTGTAGTCTTCTTAGTTTTCATCTTGCTTGGTACTTTTTACCACTTCTAAATTCTAGATTAATATTTTTCATTTGTATTATGAAGTTCTAAGTTATTCTGTTTTTAAATATTGCTTTTGTTCATTTTCTCTCTTCTTTCTTTATGGTAGCCAGCTACACATATGTTAAACCTTTTTACTGTAACCTGTATATTTATTGTATTTCTTCTGTATTGTTCATCCTTTTGTATGTTCAGTCTGTATATTTTCTTACCTGTCTTTTGGTTTGTGAATTTTTTTCATCTGTAAAATATTTAAAAGGTTTTATCGTAAGAACCATTCATTTAGATTCGTTTCTCAGTTCTAGAATTTCATTTGAATCTCTTTTATGATTTCTGTTTTCTTCCAAAAATTTTAGTCTTTTATTTTCTTGAGTGTATTAGGCATTGTCATTTCAATACTAAATTCTGAAATTTAATTATTGAAATACCCTGTAGATCTGTTACTGTTGTCTGCTGTTTCTGTTGGTTTTAGGTGATACTGATTTACCTCCTTGTATGACTGCTTAAGTTTTACTCAATACCAGATATTCTGTATGAAAAATTGTAGAGACAGTTTGAAGGCTAGCATGATGTTGTATCCATTCATAAAAGATTTATTTTGGCTTCAGAAAGGTGGCCAGAGGACTGACAATTCCAGATTGCTTTAATCTAAGCAGGAATTGAGAAGACTCAGAGTTAAGTTTAGTCTCTGTTAAAGTTTGTCTGTTTGTGGTTCATTTTTACTTAGTTCCAGTCATGCCTTGTTAGTAGCTCCCTAGTTGTAGTTTTAGTCCTCCTAGCTTCAGAATTGGTCTCTGGGCACCTTCCCTTACGTCCCCAGAGGGACCTTTTGGGAATAGGCCAACCCTTCCAGGAGAAATGTACCTCCCAAAGAGGTACACATACCTTTGGTCTTCTTATTGTCTGAGATCACAGCCCCATAATTTGTCACTGTCTTGGTTGTTCTCAGTGATTTCCAACAAACATTTTTGTTATTAATAATTTCTTACATTTTCAAGTACTCACCAAGAAGGTTTATTAATGTCACCTAGTTCATCATGTAAGCAGAAGATATTGTGACTATCTTTATACTGAATTACAATCTTTAGATGGTTATTTTAAAATCTAGTTTTCTATAGATTGTCAGAAATTTTTCATTGCTTATACTTTTATACACAATTTCTTAGCATAGATTTCGATATACATTCATAATAGAAAGCTTTAAGGCATATGAAGAGATAACCACTGAAATAGATGGATGCTCACAATTGTACTATATATGACTAAATTAAATTTCAAGTAGATAAAATTTAGCTGTGAGGAAGAAATATTTAAATTTAGTATTATTTTGGCCACCTAGTTTTTTTTAACACAGGAAGGAAATGGTGTTTCATATGTAAAATAACTATACCTTATATAGCATTTCTGTTTGCCAAATTTGCTTAGATTCTTTGGCTTTCTGCTTAATAGAAATTGGGTGATCTCATTTATTTTTAAAGTCTTTTCTTTGTCTTAGCAGGGTAGTGATATTTAGAAAGATAAATAATTTGTTTAAAAAGGTAAAATTTTTTTCTGATGATGTATTACTCATAATTTTCATTCAAATATCAAAATACTCTTCTCTTTGTTCATCTTTGTGGAATTCCAGAAATAACTATTTGCTACTCACTTCTTTTTCTCTAAATTTGTTTTTTTATTTACTGATCAAAAGGTTTTTAACTAAAATTATCAAGGATTCCATGCATTTCCAAGATAGGGATAACATCACTCTAAAGACTCTATTTAATTTTCTGTCTTCACTGCTTACAGACTGGGAACACAATCTCTTCAGCCTGGACCCGTGTAGAAGAATTTGGAGAAAATAAACAGGTAAGAGTTTATTAGGTAAAAGGCTCTTAGGAATATTAAGTAATATATTTAATTTTCAGAAAATCGGTTATAAATTGTTCTTTATAATGAAACTTTGTGAAGTATTTTGTTTATAATAGCCTTGTTAATTATAGACTCATTAAGCAAATGTTTTAAAAAGTTAAACTGGTTTCTGTTTTTCAGGTCTTCTCAAAACATTTAACATGCTAGTATACCTTGAACCACCAAGATAGTAAACAGTATTATAAATTAGATATATTTGGAGTTAGTGTGTTATTTATAGATTATTCAAGTATTTCTCAAAAGTATCTGAAAATAGGACTCTCTTGTTTTTCAACCTTAAACCAAAATCTTATTGAAACAATTTGGAATAAAAGTTATATTTACTATGACTTAGTGTTTAGTTTATTCAACAAGGTCCTTCTTGAGAAAGATAAGTTTTAGTAGGAAGTTAAAAGATAGCTTGTTATTTGAGTCAAGATTATTACTTTCCAAAGTCTTTTTTTACATGTAGAGGCAAAAGAATATGATGCTTTCTAGGGTACAATTCATGTAATATATCTGTGTCCTTGAGTAAATTACTTGACCTTTTTGTGCCTCAATTCCTCATTGACAAAGGGGATAATAATAATACTTATAAGTCTGTTATATGGATTCAGTTGTACTAATCTTGTATGGTTATTTTTATCATTTAATAAGTGATAAATATTGGCCATTACAATTAATATATTCTGTTCCTCAGATTCAAAGAGAAATGCTTTTATACTTGAGACTTAAAATTTTATTTTTACAGATCTTAATCTTAGTTTTACAGATCTTAAATCTTAATCTTTACAGATCTTAAAATTAAGATCTTAATCTTAATTTTTATAATTCAAATAAGTGATGCTAGTCTCAGAATTCTTTATAGCTTTTTATAATTCAAAATTTGAATTACAAGGACTGATTTTACTTATAGAAATAAAACTTAAAAAGAATTGCTGGATTTTCTAAGGCTTTTCTCTTTTGCCCACATGGTTTATCTAGTAAGCTGCAACTTTTTTTTAACCTATACTGAAGCCTACCAAGATTGCTGCAGCTCTGATCATAATTTTTTCTCTCAAAGACTGCTGTTTTGTTACTTATTTTCCAAATGGCCTAGAAAGGAGCATTAAAAGGTATTTGACATAACTGTCTCTTAATACAAAGGTAGCAAACTAGATGCTCTAGATATGGTATGTTTGGGTTTTTTTGTTTGTTTTTGTCTTTTAAAGGAAAGCAACTAGGCTTAATTTCAGTACAAATAAATATCTTTTATTCTGGACCTTCTTTGTGTTCCTTTTTGTTAGTGTGCTGCCTTGACTCTGAAGTCATTTGAGCTTGTAATTGCTGTGTTTAAATATTTGAAGATTTTACTCTCTTTTGTTTTTAATGTTTTCCCATTATGTGTTAACTCCATTAAGATTTCTTCCTGATTTTCAAAATTCAGTGAAATAACTTCTTCTGAGGTCAAACAGGTTTGGGAAAATCTGTATACTAAATACTCCCTTTGGAAAATCATAGTGCATACTAGCATCCTAGGTAATTGAGGTAGCAATCTGTTTAACTTGTAAGCCTATCTGTTCTAAATTTTTCTTGAAATTATTTGGCTATAGGATGCTTGTTTTGAGGAATTCTTGCATTTAATTGTATGGAATGTAGTTTCGGAAACACTGAACCTAACCCGAAAACACACAGAGTTTTACTTCTTTTTATTATGTTTTTGACTTTATTGAGGTGTAAATAAAATGCAACAAAATGCTCATATTTAAAGTGTGCAATTTGGTTCATTTTGATTTATGTATACTTCTGTGAAATGACACCACAATTAAGAAAACAAACATTTCCCTCACCCCCAAAAGTTGCCCCATGCCCTACTGTAATCCATTCTTCCTTTTGTTCTTTCTCAGGCAACCATTCTAGATTAGTTTGCAATTTCTAGAATTTCAAACCCTTGCTTCTGAAAGTTTAAATTGTAATCTTTAGATAATTTAGAATTTCATTTTAAAGAAATTTTATTTCTTTAAATATTTCCTCTGCTTAGGTAGCTCTTGATTTTCTGTATTAGGATAGAAAGTACAAAATAAATGATAAATATTATTTATACTTAGATGAAATTTTAATCTCTGTTTGAACCCAAGCCATATTTTATGTTCTGGGAATGTGTAGTAGTACAGCTAAAAGAAAAAAAAAGGGTTGTTTTTTGCAGATAAAATTTAGCGTTTCAGTGAAACTAAGTTATTGAGATAGTTCTTTCAGTTATGGTTATTGAATGTTATAAATTGAAATATTAATAAAATGGCACAATAAGGATTTTTTTAAATTTCAATACAGATCCCATAGGAATCTGAAGAAATGCTTAAAATATGTGTTAAAGGTCTGATAAACATATTTCATAGATGAAAAGATCAGGTGTTTCATTTATAACACTGGTGGGAATGTAAAATAGTATAGTCTTAGCTACCTTGGAAAACACTTGACAATTTCTCAAAAAGTTAAACTGGGAATTACTGGATGACTCAGCAGTTTCATTCCTAGATACTTACTAAAGAGACTTGAAAACATATGTTCACACAAACACTTGTACATGTTATTTCTTAGCAGCATTATTCATAATAGCCAAAAGGTTGAAGCAACCCATATACCTATCAACTGATGAATGGATAAACAATATGTAATCTAGCTATGATGATACATTATTCAGCCGTTAAAAGGGATGAAGTTCTGATACATGCTACAACATGTTTGAGCCCTGAAAGCATTATGTTATGAAGTCAGTTCTAAAAGACCATGTAAATGTATACATAAAGTCCAGAAAAGGCAAGTCTATAGAAATAGAAAGGCTGGTAGTTGCTGGGGATGGGAGAAGAGAGAATGGGAGTGACTGCTAATAGATGTAGAGTTTCTTTTTATAATGATGAAAATATTTTGGAGTTTTATAGTGGTGTTGTGCCTGTGATTAAAGTTGTACACTTAAAAATATATATATTAAAAAGTTGATGGTAGTGGTGGTAGAACTCATGTAGCAGAGAAGAAGAAACCAATTATGAGGAATACATTTTTTAAATTAAAAATTAGTCTAAAGAATATCTAGTCAGAAACAAAAAGGGAGTCAAAATTAATATGAGTCAAAATTTTATCTCACTTTAAAGTCTCAAGTGTTTTCTTCATCTTTAAGACAGAAAAGCAGCTAAGAATTAGTGATGTTTGGTCAAGATGTGGAAGATGAATTAGAGACAAAACAAGAAATATATTGAGTGAAGCAATGTATCTATCCACTGTTTACATTTTCACTGAGAAACATACTGGTATTATTCACTACCAAACTGTCTTTGTGCTGAACACAGAAAGGTGGTAGACTAAATTATAGTAGCTACATAAAAAGGCCTGACAAGTATGTGGTATATGTACTGCCAGTCTCTACTCTTGCTCCTGTGTCAAATGTGGCGTAAGTCATCACTCACTTTCCTGTTTATTCCAGACACACCACCAGAATCTTTCTAAATCTAGAATTCCTATTAGCCATTACTGCTTGATTACAATTGCCATGTAAGGTTAAGCTTATGTGCTACTCTTTGTATACATCAAATTTGTTCTATGAAAATATTTATATTCCATATGTAAATATGAAATTAGGATAACATTTGATCAGATTTTCTATAATAATCCATTATATCAGAGCAGTTGTTCTTTTTTTTCCCACAAAACAACCTTTTCTTCAAGTGAAAGTTTAGCATATAAAACAAGGAATGCAGAGCTGCATGAGTTGAAATGGGAGGTATGGGAATGGGCAGTGCAAGTGAAAAACAGGTAGCTTAGAGAACAGCACTGTCTGCTTTAGTTCTGCCCCCTCCCCGTAATAACCTCTTCAGACAGTTTCTCTCAACCATGCTTGAGAAGATTGCCAGAGCAAGAAAGCTTAAGCAAGTGGAAATAATACTTTCCTAGAAATCAGGAGGCCTGAATTTAATTTTTCTTTTGTCTATTTAGCTTTTGTCTCTGTCATTCATCAGTGAAATAAGTCATTTGATTTAGAGTTTAATAAATAGGTCTCAACCTACTCCTAGTTTGTGATTTGGAATGAGAATTTGACTGGTCAAAAACTATCAGTGTCAACAAGAAAACGACAAAGTCAATAAAAATAAGCAAGAGGCTTAAACAGATACTTTACCAAAGATATTTAAATGGGCAATAAACTTGTTATTAGTCATAAGAGAAATCAGAATTAAAACCGCCGTGAGATACAATTTTACATTCACCAAATAGGTATGATTAAAATTGCTGGAAATACCAAATGTTAGGATGTGGAGCAACTGGAGGGCTCATATTTTATTGGTGTGAATATGAAGTGGACATACTGGAGAACTCTTAAGCAGTATGGGTCATCTATCCTAGGACCTAGCAATGGCATTCCCAGATATTGACCCAAAAGAAATGAAAACATAAATCCACCAAAAGATTCCTATAAAAATGTTCATAGCAGCTTTATTAATAATAAAACCAACCCACATATTCATTAGTGAATGAATAGATAATGAGATTGAATTATATTCATACAATCAAACAATGCTCAACCATAAAATGGAAGAAACTAATGAAATACACATGAATGAATCTTAGAAATTATATAGAGATATTATCTGGATTACCTTTCTGGAATAATTTTACCAAAGCAATCTATTTGAGTTTCAAGTTTGCAAGGCAAGATGTCACTGGATTCTCTTTGTGAATGGAAAAAAAAGCATTTTTATTTTATATAGATCTTTTTTTTAATTGGATTTTAGGTTTTGGGGTACATGTTAAGAACATATAAGATTGTTGCATAGGTACACACATGGCAGTGTGATTTGCTGCCTTCCTTCCCATCACCTATATCTAGCATTTCTCCCCATGCTGTCTCTCCCCAACTCCCCACCCCCACTGTCCCTCCCCTGTTTTCCTCTGACAGACTCCACTGTGTGATGCTCCCACCCTGTGTCCATGTGTTCTCATTGTTCACCACCCACCTATGAACATGCGGTGTTTGATTTTCTGTTCTTGTGTCAGTTTGCTGAGAATGATGGTTTCCAGGTTCATCTATGTCCCTACAAAGGCCACAAATTCATCATTTTTTATGGCTGCGTAGTATTCCGTGGTGTATATGTGCCACATTTTCCCTGTCCAGTCTATCATCGATGGGCATTTGGGTTGGTTCCAGGTTTTTGCTATTGTAAACAGTGCTGCAATGAACATTCGTGTGCATGTGTCCTTACAGTAGAACGGTTTATTGCTGGATCAAATGGAATTTCTATTTCTAGGTCCTTGAAGAATTGCCACACTGTCTTCCACAATGATTGAACTAATTTACACTCCCACCAACAGTGTCAAAGTGTTCCTATTTCTCCACATCCTCTCCAGCATCTGTTGTCTCCAGATTTTTTAATGATCGCCATTCTAACTGGCATGGGATGATATCTCAATGTGGTTTTGATTTGCATTTCTTTAATGACAGATGATGATGAGCATTTTTTCATATGTTTGTTGGCCTCGTGTATGTCTTTTTTTGTAAAGTGTCTGTTCTTATCCTTTGCCCACTTTTGAATAGACTTGTTTGTTTTTTACTTGTAAATCTGTTTTAGTTCTTTGTAGATTCTGGATATTAGCCCTTTGTCAGATGGGTAGATTGCAAAAATTTTTTCCCATTCTGTTGGTTGCCGATTTACTCTAATGATTGTTTCTTTTGCTGTGCAGAAGCTCTGGAGTTTAATTAGATCCCATTTGTCTATTTTGGCTTTTGTTGCCATTACTTTTGGTGTTTTAGTCATGAAGTCCTTGCCTATGCCTATTTCCTGAATGGTTTTGCCTAGGTTTTCTTCTAGGGTTTTTATGTGTTAGGTCTTATGTTTAAGTCTTTAATCCATCTGGAGTTAATGTAAGGTGTCAGGAAGGGGTCCAGTTTCTGCTTTCTGCACATGGCTAGCCAGTTTTCCCAACACCATTTATTAAACAGGGAATCCTTTCCCCATTGCTTGTTTTTGTGAGCTGTGTCAAAGATCAGTTGGTTGTAGATGTGTGGCATTGCCTCCGAGGCCTCTATTATGTTCCCTTGGTCTATATATCTGTTTTGGTACCAGTACCATGCTGTTTTGATTACTGTAGCCTTGTAGTATAATTTGAAGTCCGGTAGCATGATGCCTCCAGCTTTGTTCTTTTTGCTTAGAATTGACTTGACTATGCAGACTCTTTTTTTGTTCCATATGAAGTTTAAGGTGGTTTTTTCCAGATCTGTGAAGAAGGTCATTGGTAGCTTGATGGGGATAGTGTTGAATCTATAAATTACTTTGGGCAGTATGGCCATTTTCATGATATTGATTCTTCCTAACTGTGGGGTTCGTTCCCTAGTGAGATCCCTCAGAATTGGGTCTCGCCATATGGTGAGCTTGAGCCCGGACACAGTTTCCCGTTGGAGGCAGTCGAGCTATGGGAAAGCCGGAACTGAAGTCAAAGGAGATATAAAAATAACTTTGCTAGACGATGATGTGATGCCTATGTGGTCTGA
>CAUYQU010048060.1:0-24515 GCA_963574635.1 Cheracebus regulus
TGGGGAGAAATGCCAGATATAGGTGAAGGGGAGGAAGGCAACAAATTACACTGCCACGTGTGTACCTATGCAACAATATTGTATGTTCTTCACATGTACCCCAAAACCTAAAATGCAATAAAAAATAAAATAAATAAAAAAAAAAAGATTTGTTTGTGGGGTTAACCTGACATCACTCCTTTGGGATAAACAGGTGGTATGATTATAGAGATGGTAAGAAATCCATACACAGAACTGTTAACTATTTTATCAGAAAGCTCTTGCTAGCAGCAGATTTGACATCAGAATTTTAAGAACGGGACATGTTTCCTGACTCTGTCGCACTGCACCATTGCTAGTGTGGCACTGACGTTTCACCCATTTTTGTTTCATAGTGCCAGGCTTTGTTTCTTCAGAGCTGATTTATCGTCTCTGAAAGTTCTGGATGCCCAGGCATCTAAGGTGAATCTATCAAAGATGGCCCACGATCTTTCGGAGGCCTGATCCTAATCATCAGGCTCATCCCATTAGGGACAGAATGGAAGTCCCTCTGCATGCACCTGTTTAGTCTCTGATCATCCTCATGCCCCCAGCCAAGGAGAAATTGAGAAGGCTGTCTGGGTGATCTGAACAGTTGTCCATGACAAATTGAATGGAGATCACTTCCTCTGGGGTTCCTGACAACTGGGAGTAAATCCAGGCTGATGACCCAGACAGGAAGGCTGCCCAGTATGTAAATGGTCAGTCATCATTCTTCTCTTGCTGGACAGCTTCACAAAGCTTAATCTCCCTAAGCTGTCGGCACCCTGAGCAAGGTGTCACTTCAGGTGATTTCCCCAGTGCCTCATTCTGATCTCTGCTCTCCACTTGCAAAGTCTCCTAAATGGATTCTGCAACACAGGCAAAGTATTTGTTGCAAGAGTACAAAGGCAGCAAATGCAAGGTATTTATTTGTTTGGGATTGATATCATTAGAAGAAGGAAGAAGAGAAGAGGGATGGAGACGATGACAGTGAAGGAAAAGACCCTGGACAACGGCGTAGTCAATGTTCTTTTTAAAAGAAGAGAATGTGTATGAAATTCTGGTTTCAGATCTGACTTATCAATTATCAATGAAACTTCACAGAATGAAATTCCAAAACATAAATGCTTCATTTTGAGGAAAATCAATAAAACAAGCCATGGATATTTATTGCCCCTTATAAAAATAAGGTTGTGTCTTTAATTTTTTTAATACAAATTCTTTTTATTGGAGGCTCTGCAGCCTGTGTAACCCTGTCCCTAAGCTTCCCTACAATCTCCCACAGCCACTCTGAAATTTACATTTAGGAGTGTTGATTGTTCACTGTCATAAACTGTCCAGTTGTTGCTCCATTGGCTTTAGACCGCTTAACCTCAAGACAGCTGCCTCTCTGCCACTTCACCCCAGATAGTCAATATTTTAATTTCATGCTAAGATGTAAAGAACGACTTATGTTTTTCAAGTGTTGAAGAGAGAGAGAATACCCTCAAATGGCTATAGTAATGTTGCTTAAAGCAACTGAACATGATAGAAGTTAGAGGATGGGAACCCCATTTTGTAATCCCAAAAGTTGCGATCTTCCCATTAAGTTGTTATTTCATATAGAACTTACTGTCAATTTAGACCTCAAGTCCTATGTATTGTTACTATATGACAGCTTCCCAATCTGATTCCTTTGCAGTTAATGTTTTCCACCTGAAGTGGAGGACCCTGAGTTGGCGGTTACTTGTCATCTGGGTAACATTGGTGCCTGAATTCAGCTTGTTTAGGTTTACTTTGAAGAGAGTTCTTTCAGCCGCTCCCTGTCCCACACTCAGCTTTGTACCACCTGCAAATCTTGTGAACCAGTATAATAAGGTGATCTTGGTTAGGACTGGACCTTAGTCACAGCTTTGGGGACCTCAAAGAGCAAATACTGAGTAAACTGGTAGTTATATGTTGGGGGTGTATTTTGCTACCTAAGAAACAGAGATGTGGATTTATATTTGAGGCAAAGTATCCCTTTGTTTTGAGGAAACTGTTTATTTTAGTTATGTGACTATAAAGCAAGTGGTACCTATCGTTATTGAGGAAGGCTTTAGCTGTGGTCAAGTAATTAGATTTTACTGGGAAATCTCCCTATTTCAATTTGATTGCATAAATTGCATACATTTTAGTAATATAACTTGTGTGCATCTTTTAGCTGGGCTATGTCCCTGCGGACTTCACAGTTTTCTAGGGGATGAGCTGCTACTTTTCTCAGGAAGTTTAATTGTAAGTTATGTTTGGAAGGATGCATGTGTGTTCTTGTTCTAGGAGGTTTTTGTGGGACACCCAAAGAGGAGAATCTGAGAACTGTAATGAGTTCTATTCAGCCTGGACCATTGCTGTTATTTAACTCTGAATCATCCTGTGACCTTGGGAAATGGATAATTAGACTACTGCCTTCTGATGATTTTGGGGGCCCATGTTTCTAGGGAGTGGTCCCACTGTATTTAATCATGGATAGAGTTTAATTTTAGAACAGAAAATAAGCCGGGCACAGTGGCTCACGCCTGTAATCCCAGCACTTTGGGAGGCCGAGGCGGGTGGATCACGAGGTCAAGAGATCAAGATCATCATGGCCAATGTGGTGAAACCCTGTCTCTACTAAAAATACAAAAATTAGCTGGGTGTGGTGGCACGCACCTGTAGTCCCAGCTACTAGGGAGGCTGAGGCAGGAGAATTGCTCGAACTCGGGAGGTGGAGGTTGCAGTGAGCTGAGATCACACCACTGCACTCCAGCCTGGCACCTCGTGACGGAGCAAGACTCTGTCTCAAAAAAAAAAAAAAGGATAGAAAATAAAAAATTAGGGGTGGAAATCTTGAACTTGGGTGATAGAAAATGTTCCTCTCCTTGTTAGCTGTCAACTGGTTAAGTAGTTGTCTGTATCCCTCTGTGTCCCATTCCCTGAAATGGTGGTGTCTGTTTTGCTCCTCACTGTACCCCCACACCTGGCATGATTTCTAACACGCAGCAAGCAATGAATATAGATTTTTTAAATGAATGATAGAATGAATAAATACTAAAAATGTTCACCAAAGGATGGCTAAAGATACAGCATTTTTAGAATAATTGTACCTTAAATTATAACATGTCTTCCTTACTAGGACATACAGTTTTTGAGGAAAAAAACAAAGATATGGTTCAGCTTGTCATCCAGCTTTTAATGAACCACTACTTGGGTCCTATTTATAGTATGTTCTCTCTAGCTGGGTGGAAATGGGTTGGTTTTACTCTCCAATGCATGGGGACAAGCTGTGAAAAATGCATATCAAGATTCACTAAAACAAAAATAAAAGCAAATTAAGTCGACAAACCATCTTCTTTCCTTCATTGTAACAAAGAGTTTGCATTTTATGCTGGATCCTGAAAGAAAACTTTACCCAGGAGTCTATTGTCCATCTACCCAAGCCCGTTTCCTTCCAGAAGCAAGCAGTTTGTCAGGCCTGACGAGGGAGGCTGGATCCCTGCAGAAACGGCTTTGAGGGTAGTTATTCTTTCAGAAAGGATACCGTGTCTGTTTCTGGTTTGGCTTTTCAGTTTCCTGGAGTTGTTCTTTTGAACAGAGCAGGCAAAGCCTTGCTAAATACTGCAGCTCATTCAAACCCTAGTGTTGAATCCCCGTTTCAGATTGTTTTTAATGTATTGAACTCCCCTGGCTCTCATGCACTTTCCCTTGGTTCACTGTAGAGGGTGGGTCTTTTAGTCCTGGGAGACTTCTCACATTCTGTTGTTAAACAGCTGTTTCCAGAGGCCTGTTATCCGCACACCCACACAAGTCTGAAAATAGCAGCCATGTCCCTCCCTGTACGGTCTGTGCTTTCAAAGGCACAGTTTGCTCAGTTCTGCCTTGCAGTTGCCTTCATTTCTCTGGTAAACAAAGAATCAGGCTATTTTGTTTAGTTGGTTACAAGTTGTTTTCAAAACACTTCAACCATGGTAAGCAACAGAATACATAAATGCAATAGATGTAAATCAGGGCAACAGCCAACTTTTTTTGATGCTTGCTTTTTTGGAAAGTGTTGGCTGTTCTGGCATAAAGGAGATTGTTTTGTTGGCTTAACAGTCTGTATCAGAGTTACCCAGGGTTATTTATGAGAACTTCGGGAAGAATAGCTCCCTGCTGCAGAGGCGGGCTCCTCTTGTCATTTGCTTTTCAAAACTTCTCCTTCACTGATCCTTTCAACTTTTTAGTTGTTTTTAAATGGAGATGAGATATGCATAACATAAAACGACCCATCGTAAAGTGAACAGTGCAGTGGCATTAGTACATTCACAATACTGTGCAACCACCACCTCTGTCTAGTTCCAAAATATTTTCAACACCCCCAAAGAAATCCCTATACCCATTAAGCAGTCCCTTCCTGGTTTTCCTTCGCCCCCTAGCACCTAACAGCAACCACTCTTCTTTTTGTCTCTGTCAATTTACCTGTTGCTATAAATGGATTCATGTAATATGTGATGTTTTGTGACTGGCTTCTTTCACTTATCATAGTGTTTTCAAGGTTCATCCATGTTGTAGCGTGTGTCAGTATTTCACTCCTTTTAAAGCCCGAAATATTCATCATATGTATATACCACATTTTGTTTATCCATTCATCTGTTAATGGATATTTGGATTGTTTCCACCTTTTGAACATTGTGAATAGTGCTACAGTTTACATTGGTGTACACTTATCTGTTTGAGTGCTTGTTTTCCATTATCTTGGGTATATACCTAGGAGCAGAATTGCAGCATCGTATGGTAACTGTCTGTTTAACTTTTTGAGGAACTGTAAAACTGTTTCCACAGTGGCTGCATCATACATTCCTACCAGGAATGTACAAGGGTTTACATTTCTCTACGTCCTCATCAGCACTCGTTACTTTATTCTTTTGATTATAGTCATCCTATGTGTTTGAAGTAATCTCTCATTATGGTTTTGATTTGCATTTTCCTAATAACTAATGATGTTGAGCATAGTTTTAGGGGCTAATATATCTTTGTATATCTTTGGAGAAATTCCTATTCAAGTTTTTTACCCATTTTTTAAATGGGCTGTTTGTCTTTTTCTTGTTGTTGTTGAGTGCTAAGAGTTCTTTATATGTCCTGTATACTATACCCTTATCAGATACATGATTTGAAAATATTTTCTTCTACTCTGTAGGTTGTCTTTTCAGTTTCTTGATAAGTGCCCTTTGATGCACAAACATTTTTAATTTTGATGAAGTCCAATTTCTCCACTCCTTTTTCACACAAAGGCATGGAGGTGCAGATAGAGGAGGTCTAGTTGTTCCTGAGTCTAGCTCACCGACTGTCTAATTTGACCCTCACTCTATTGTTGGGCTGTGTTTGTCATGGCTACAGAATTGTACCCACAGGTTTTATTTGAAGAAGGTTTATTTAAAACCATTATAATTTTGTATTTTACTTGTCTACAGATTTTATATTAGAAAAGAGTACTATTATAAATCTAGATATTCTTAGCTGGAATATGTTATTTATCACTGGAGCTTAGAATATGCTGTTGTTTAGAAAGAGTGGAGTATGTAACTGATGCCACCCAATATTATGTCTTTAGCTCAGACCTCTCTTCTGGACTCTGGATTCATGTATCCATCTTCCCATGAGTGTTAATGATGCAATTCAAATTTAGAATATTCCCAATCAAATCCTTGTTTTTTACCCTCCTTTTATTAATACATGCTGGCCCTTCAGTTTTCTTCATCTCAGCAAATGGCAGCTTCATTTTTCTACTATCTTAGACCAAACACACTGGATTCATCCTTGATTCTTTTCTTTCACATCCTATGTCCAGATCATTAGCAAATTCTGCTTATTCAACTTCTGAAATATGGATGTATCTCGAATATGACATTTCTCTTCAATTGCAGGGGTATCAGCCAGTTAATGTACATCTTAGTAGCTTAGAGTCTTGTCTTCTCACTCGTCTCCTGTTCCCTCACCCCCCTTTTATTTCTCTACAGCATATTCTCCACATAGAGCCAGAGGAATCCTTTCCAAAGGAACATCAGGTCATGTCACTCTGGTGTCCCAAACCCTGCAGGGGGCTCCCATCTCACTGGAGTGAAGCCCCAGCATGTACTGCCCGCCTTCCTCTCACCATCTGCTCTGATGGCCTTGCACGCCCCTCACCCCTGGCTCACTCTACTCTATCCCCCAGGCCTCACTGTTTCTCAAGGATTCCACTGTCACTTCTGCCTAAAACACTGTTCCTCCTGGAAACCAAAGAGCTCGCCCCCCACTGCCTTCAGGGCTCTGCTCAAAGTTCTTCTGCATCTGGGAGTCCTGCTTGACTCTCAAGCAGAGTGTCCTGTTGGCACAGCGCTCCCCACCCTCCTTATCCTGCTTTATTTGTCTTTATTGCACTTTGTGCACGGCTACATTTACATAGCACATAGTAGACATTTATTGTTTGTCACTATTTATTAGGTTGATGCAAAAGTAATTGCAGGTTTTACTTACTTTCAACGGCAAAAACTGCAATTACTTTTGCACCAAGCTAATATCTCCGCCAACACACACACACACACACACACACACACACACACACACACACACACAGAGTTGAGGTCCAACTGAAGAGCTGAATAAAGAAAAATTCTGCATTCCATGCACATTGTGTGACTTTCCTTCATCGATATGAAGAATAGAGTGACTGCATGCATAGTAGTTTCTTTCATAATGACCTTCAAGGTCTGCGTCGCAGTGCCCGTTCTCAATTACCCAGTGTATTGATTTTTAAACAGGAGTGCCTCCATTTGTGTGATGCAGTCCATTGTGCTCCTAATCCATTCATTAGGGATTCCCAAGTTGCCTTCATACAATGGACCATGTCTTTTTGAAGAAACCATTATGGATTTCTATGTGGAGTCCCAGAGGATTAAAATAAAGCCTTGAAGTTGATGAGGGGTGCCCCAGTCTTGTGATCTGTCAGGCCCTCTGAGTCAGCTTGGCAATTGATGATCCCAGCTCACAAGATTCCAGGAACTGTGATTCTATCAAATGAGAGCATCTAACATGACAACAGTGATTCTTTTGGTTTCCTCTTTTTGTAACACCAAGGAAACTCAAACAAGTGTTTTTAGGTGTTATTGCTTTTTACCAACTCTTTTCAGATGGGGAGAAAGAGTTTGGCATTCATTTTCTGGGTAATCAATATATTCTGGGTAGAACACTCAAAGAAGGCTAGGTGGAAGTAGCGTAAGGATTACTGACTGTACCCATTTAACAGATTAAGAAACTGAAGCCTATGACCCATGTGGCTTGCCCGGGGTCCCAGAGCTAAACACTGGTAGAACTGGTAGGACAACTCAGGCCTGGATATCAACGTTAAAGTTTCTGTGTTATATTTGAGGGAACTGAAGTGGAGCAGATTGAGGTTACTTTCCAGTGACTACACAGCCATTCAGGGAAGAGCAGGAACCCAGGCCTCCTAACTCCCTAGCCAGCATTTTTTCCCACTCAACTGCTGGACTACTGAGGGGTTGGTCTCCAGGAAAAATGGTACAGCCCCTCCATTTTTTTTTTTTTTTTGAGACAGAGTGTCACTCTGTCACCCAGGCTGGAGTGTAGGTGCACCATCTCAATTCACTGAGACTTCTGCCTCCCGGGCTCAAGTGATACTCCTGCCTCAGCCTCCGGAGTAGCTGGGATTACAGGTGTGCGCCACCACACCTGGCTAATTTTTATATTTTTAGTAGAGATAGGGTTTCACCATGTTGGCCAGGCTGGTCTCTAACTCCTGACCTCAGGTGATCCACCCACCTTTGCTTCCCAAAGTACTGGGATTACAGGCACCCGGCCCCTTCATTCTTTAATGACATTATCTTTAGAGAATTGGGGTTTATGGTGCTGTTCAGAAGGTGGCAATTGTTTAACTGAGTCAATGGCCTGATAAGGTTAACCTGTCTTCTTTTTGATAATCAGATCTCACTTTATTTAACCTTTGTAAATATGAGGATACATAAAGACTGAATGAGTGAAGATGTCCGTGACCTAGCTTTCCAAGGCGATTGATTGCTTTAAAAAAATGTTAGCTTTGCACAGTGCTTCTCAAATCATGCTAGTCCCTGGACTAGCAGCATCAGCATTACTTGTGAAATGCAAATTCTTATGCCTCATCCCAGACTTACTGAATCAGAAACTCTGGGGGTGAGGTGCAACATGTTGTGTTTAATAAATGCTCCAGAGGACTCTGGTGCTCACTCAAGTTTGAGAAACACTAGTTTAGCCACTGCTGTTGATGTCTTGCCTGATACTCTTGGGGTTCCTTTCACTAAACTGCTGTAGGTGCTGCAGCTAAGAGCTCACACCCGAAACCTGCTCCTGAAGCTATCCTTGGGCAAATGAAGCTGCTTTCACTGCAGATGCTTGGGGGTCTCCTTACCCACATAAATGCAGAGTGGCTGGAAGCCAATGAATGACAGATGCAGGTTACCAAAGCCCTCTTGCCTCAAGATGGGACAGACTCCACTATCCTATTTATGTTCCAGAGCTCCCAGTGTGATTAGGCAGAGAGATGATAGACTTCTCCTGAAACCACATCCTTGCTTTCTTCCAATCCTGCTTCCATCACTCCCATACAGATTTCTCCTGCAAGCCATCTGCCAATAAATTACTTGCCCAAGAACCACCATCTTATCCTCTGTTTCTGAGGAGTCTGACCCAAGACAATTAGCAGTTCACCTCAAAGATACTCTTCTTGTAGATGAACATGTGTGGCTGGGCATATGGAGAGAACATTCTCAGCAAGTGACTCTACTCCAATTTGGGCAGCCCATTCTCCACATTGCCTTAAGACTTATTCCACATTTGTCATATCCTACCTATATTTTTGAACATTTCCTTGACTATTTGGTAATTCAATCTACAGATTGAATCTAGGTAAGAGAGATTCTAGGCAAGAGAAACTGGAAGATGGTTGGTCTTCTTTTAACCAGAAAGAATTGCTGGTGTAGTATGCAGTTTGGTTTTGTTGAGACTGGAAATGGTGAGTGGTTTCAAGATTGTCGTTAGAGGGATCAGTTGTGTTTGTTTTGGGTCATTTGGTCTTTGGAGGCTCATATGGAATGTTCAAAGATCTCATTCCAAGAGTTAGCTCTTCTGTGGAAAAGGACCACAGAATGTCCAAAGGTGCTTCTTAAGCTCCTCCTCCAGCCCTAAAATCAAGGGGAAAGGCAGCCCTAGGGAGCTCTCTACCATGAAGTGGAAACAAGATTCAGCAAAGGGTCTATTCCTGGGATACTCTCCCATCTCGCTGGGCTCTGGAATTCTTGGGTCCCACAGAACCTTAAACAGATGGTTGCAAGTTTGATTCTAGGCTTATGAAACTTGAACTATCCCCTAAATAAAATTTACCTCTGAGTTGGCCAAGAGCCATCTTTTCTAATATGGTTCCTTTTGCTGCACCTACCCTACCCAGCACAGGAGTTGACAATCATCTTTAAATGTTGTATGTTTTCACACAATGGAAATGAATTGTCACACTCATCATGTTGTAGGGTTGGGAAGGGCCTCATGTATGTTTTTCTGTCCTTTAAGACTTAATGATAAAAAAATGATATTTTTCAAAAATCTTCTGGGATGGGCATGGTGGTTCACGCCTGTAATCCCAAAACTTTGGGAGGCCAAGGTGGGTGGATCACACTTGAGGTCAGGAGTTTGAGACCAGCCTGGCCAACATGGAGAAACTTCATCTCTACTAAAAATAGAAAAATCAGCCAGGCATGGTAGCACACGCCCGTAATTCTAGCTACTTGGGAGGCTGAGGCAGGAAAATCACTGGAATCCGGGAAGCAGAGTTTGTAGTGAGTCGAGATTGCGCCACTGCACTCCATTCTGGGTGACAGAGCGAGTCTTTGACACAAAAAGAAAAAAAGAAAAGAAAAGAAAAGAAAAGAAAAAGAAAGAAAGAAAGAAAGAAAGAAAGAAAGAAAGAAAGAAAGAAAGAAAGAAAGAAAGAAAAGAAAAGAAAAGAAAAGAAAAATCTTCCGCTGTGTGGGAGAAAAAAAATGTGTTCTCATAGGAATCCACTATAAAAGCCAGTTCTCACTCTCCTAACATTCTTTGTAATAAACCTGAAAGTCTTACATTGCAAATTAAGCTAATTTCCTTTTCATTTAGCCTTTGCAGAACTGTTTCCTGGTATTTCCTGCTTTAACACATTATGATGAAAAGATGAACTCTGTTGAGAGAAATGATGTTAATGGAAGTTTATTTTAAGGATGAGCTGACTATTCATCTCTGGACGCTCCACATTTGATTCCTGGTAGACCACTGGAGAGCTAAACATTTAGATCACATTGTCAGATGCCTGCATGAAAAATTGCTTTTGCTGGGAAGTGCATTGATATTTACATTTGTTAGCTTCAGACAGAGGGATCTTTTAATAAACACCCCTAGCACAGCAGCAATCACATTTATTCTAGAAGTAATGAAGATGTGCCCCATGTGAAGATCTGCATGGAAATGTTCTTTTAGATCTATGTGCTAGGAAAAACTTTACTTCCTCAGAACTACTGGCAGGTTTTATTTCTTAGACAACATGAATCAAGCAATTGACTATATTTTCCCTTTCTGAGTGGGCCATCAGAAAGCTCAGTGCCAAATTTTGGGTTCAGCTTTGGAGTGGAGCCTGCATAATTTTTATTTTTTTTCTATTTTTCCCTTAGTTGTGGCCATGTGTATTTTTGCAAGGCCCAGGTTTTAAGTTTTATACCTATTTGATCTTAGCAAACTATGGAGCCATTTAGAATACTTTACGTATCAAGGCAGGGAGCAAATATAGCATAAACATTCTAATCACCCCCTAATCTTAAAAATTTTTTTATCAAACCACCCCTCACCTTTATTTATTTTATTTATTTTTATTTTTATTTTTTTACCCCTCACTTTTAATAAAAGAAAA
The DNA here is from genome assembly GCA_963574635.1 of Cheracebus regulus. Lineage (NCBI taxonomy): Eukaryota > Metazoa > Chordata > Mammalia > Primates > Pitheciidae > Cheracebus > Cheracebus regulus. The sequence continues at coordinate 10,934 of CAUYQU010048060.1, forward strand.
AGAACTAAGTAAATCATATGGTAGCTTACACTTTGAAATGGGGTAGAATTTACAGTACAATTAAAATGTCAGCTCTGGTTCCAAGATGAGGGAAGACCCAGACACAAGATCACTGAGGAAGCCAAGATAGTATTTGACAAATGTACAAAAGGAAAATGAGCAGGAAACAACATTTCTACCTATTTAAGAAAACATTGCAAATGAGAACTGCAATGAGATCAGAGGACTGTGGACATACAGAGTAGCTAGGGGAAAAATCCTGTCCGACTTTAAAGCATGAGTCTCCTGGATGACTCCACAAAAGCCTGTAAGACATCAAGAGTGCACTAACTGTAACAACACTGTGTAATTGATCCCAAACAATTTGTGCATCTCTCTATAGATATTTGTGAGAGGTAGTCTGATCACCTTAGTGTGGGACATAGTTTCCTCTTCATAAACCATTTACTTTCAGATGATTATTTGAGGACCCAGATCCAGTGAAAAAAAGAAGTCTGGAGGACGAATTACGAGAGGAAGAGAGGGAAATAATACTTTGCAGTGAGCATGAATGTTTTTCTTTTTTGTTTATTTTTCAGGACAGTACTCAGGAAATAGTCTTGAAGAAAAAGAAAACCATAAACAAGCATACTAATTGATTAAAATGCTAAGCAGGTAACACTTCCCACATGGAATCTAACCATAACCAGTGATATGGAAACTCAACTTTTGGAAAAATTCAGGCCCCAATATACATTTTGTTAGCTTTAGGACTTAAAGGAACTTTAGGCCTTTGTGATAGAATTGGGAAGATGTGAGCTATAAATGGGTGCGAGGTTTCATCAATGCAAATCTTTGTTCACCAGCTTCAAACTAGCATTTTTTCTGCTAGTCCCTGAAGGCGCCACTGAAGCTAAATTTAAAGACTATCTGTATGAGTCCATTTTCACACTGCTATAAAGATATTACCTGAGGCTGGGCGCAGTGGCTCACACCTGGAATCCCAGCACTTTGGGAGGTTGGGCACGGTGACTCACGCCTATAATCCCAGCACTTTGGGAGACTCAGGTGGGCAAATCACTTGAGGTCAGGAGTTTGAAACCAGCCTGGCCAACATGGTAAAACCCAATCTCTACTAAAAATTAGCCAGGGGTGGTGGTGTGCGGCTGTAATCCCAGCTACTCAGGAAGCTGAGGCAGGAGAATTGCTTGAACTCAGGAGGCTGAGGTTTCAATGAGCTGAGATTGTGCCACTGCACTCCAGTCTGGGTGACAGAGCAAGACTGTCTCAAAAAAAAAAAAAAGATAGGTAGTCGACAAGGAAATTTATAAACAAAATTTTTTGTCATTTACAAACAATTAATTATAAAATAATGGACTCCCAGCCATGTGGAACTACATATTAATATGTATATTAATATAAATATATTAATTTATAATTGACTCACAGTTCCACATGGCTGGGAGGCCTCGGGAAACTTGGAATCATGGTGGAAGGCAAAGAGGACGCAAGGCACATCCTACATGGTGGCAGGCAAGACAGACAGAAGAGAGCAAAGAGGCAACTGCCAAACACTTTTAAAGCCATCAGCTCTCATGGGCGAGAACGGCATGGGGGAAACTGTTCCCATGATCCAATCACGTCCCGCCAGGTCTCTCCCCTAACACAGGGTGTTCCAGTTCAAGATGCGATTTGGGTGGGAACACAGAGCCAAACCATATCACTGTCTCTTCCACAGCTATTTTCCCTCACATTGCTTTAAACAAGCCTTTCTCTCTCTGTGGGTCATCCTTCCTTATGACCTCGAGAACTCAGCCAGCCCAGCCTAGCCTCTTCCTGATCTTGTGCAGATGGAAGGAAGCCTGATGGTTCTCTCTGCCTTAGGGTCTTGCCTCATCTGCCCAGAGAACTCCAACCTGGCAGTAAGGAAAGCTGAAAACCAACTCAGGTCAGAACAAGCACCCCAACAAATGCTCAGGAATTCATGTAACTAGACACCTCTGGAAATGGAAGGCAAGTGCTGCTTAAAGCAAGTAGATTGGTTAAACATCTGTATAAGAAGTAGTTAGACCCCACTCCCCAGCAGAGGATGGGAGGTTTGTACTCTGGAAATGTTGAATCAGTGGGACTAGACTCTGGAAGGACACTAAATTCAGTCGAGGGTAATGGTACTGTGCTGGAAACAGGACAATCATCTGGAAGTCTGCACATTGTTGAGTAGTAACTAAGCCCCTCCCTTTAATTGGGATCTCAGATAGTCAGCCAGGCTTACATTCCTCAGACAGGATATGGAAAGGATATTCCTTAGACCGTCTCTGGAAAGCCTCTCTCGTAGCCTGGCTTCTGCTTGGGGGCCTAAGCATGCCACACAATACAAACAACAACAAAAACTGGCCTATGTGCATCAGTTACGATTGCTACAATAATGCTGCATAAAAAATCTCCCCAAAATTCAGTGACATAAAAATCAACTATTTATTATTGCTCATGAGTCTATAAGATCGCTGGATGGTTATTTTTGCTGTGTTTATGTACACATTTGTGGTCAGATGTATGTCAAGTTAGTGGTTCTGTGATCTTGGCTGGGCTTTCTCATATGCCTGGCTGTCAGCTGCTCATTGGCTAGCCTGGGCATGTTAACATGGTGGATGCAAGGTGAAATATTCTGAGAGAGAATGGGAGCTCCAACATCTCTTCAGGCCAAGGCTTGGAATGGGTACACATTCACCTCTTCCACATTCTATTGACAAAGCAAGTCACAAGGCCAGCCTAGATTCAAGGGATGGGGATAGACACTGCCTATTTGGAAAGACACATAGCAAAGTTGCGGGTCAAAGAGCAAAGGGGTGAAGAATTGGAGACATTGTGAAAATAAATCTACCATACTAGGTTTGTGTATTTTTCTATAATTTTGGATGTGTCATGCCTCATTTTAACCTTAAAAGGAAAGATTCACTAATATTAAATGGTGGCAGATATTTTGCCTAAAATCCTCATTGATGTTTTAGGATTTTTCTTCTAGTAGCAATGGTAGAAAATAATACTTAAGCTGAAATAAAATACCCAGCCTGTGAATTTTCCCATGTGATGAATTACAAGACTAATGTCTCCATCTGTACCTAAAATATATAAGCATGTGGCATATGGAGATATGATAGGCAGATGGGGGCTTCAGACAGGAAGTGTATCCTGTATGCAAACTGCAGCTGGGGAGACAAGGCAGTCAGCATTAGAACAGGGAATGCAACCATTCATCAAGTAACCTAGGCAGGGGGACAGCTGCAGCTTTGGGGTCTGATGCAATCAGGAAGGCTAGGCCAGAGTCAATGCTGTCATAAAACCCTTCAGAGAGTAGTAGTCTAGTTATTAAGAACATGCTCTTCAACACCAGGCAAAGGAAAGGGGTTAAACACTTTCTCATTTTTCCTGACTTAACAACTACAGTCTAGAAAGTTTCAGCATTATGGGAAAAAACAAAAGCCATCTCCTGAAAAACAAGCCTACAAACAAGGGCTATTTGGGGAAACTTAGAAAGCGGGCAGCATCCCTTCAGAATCAGGACATCTGTGCTAAACTTTTCTTTTCATGGCTGAGTTATTAGCCAGATTTTCCACGGGCTTCCAGTAGCTATGAAAAAAACAGAAGATCCTGGGAAATTAAATTAAGAGGTCTCCTGCCCATTCCACATAGCAGAGTGAGCTGGGCCGGCCCTTGGAGTCATAGAACTGGGAGGTTCCGGAGCATCTCCTGATGTCTCTAAGATACCATCTGGTCTTCTATGAAATGGGAGAGTGTATTAGTTATGTATTGCTGTGTAACAAAATACTCTCACAATATAGTGGTTTAACACAACAAACACTTATTATCTCAGAGTTTCTGTGGGTTGGTAATTGGGGAGCACCTTAGCTGAGTGGTTCTTGTTCAGGGTCTCCTTTTGGTTGAAGCTGAGATGTCAACTAGGGCTACAGTCATCTGAAGGCTTGACCAGGGCTGGAGGTTCTGTTTCTAACATGGTTTACTCATGTGGCAAGAAGTGTCAAATCCTTACCACATGGACTCTATAGGGCTGATTGAGCGTCTTCATGACATTGCTACTTAGCTTCTCTGGAGCTTAACGATGAGAGAGAGAGAGCATGAGCATGAGCGCAAGCATACAGTGTATCTATAACCTAACCTCTGAAGCAATGTATTATGATTTCTCCTGTATTCTGTTGATCACAGGAACCAACACTGGTACAATGTTGGAGAGGACTATACCAGGGTGTGAATACCAGGCAGTTGTTTCCATTGGGACATCTTAGAGGCTATTATGATAGAGAATTAGGCTAGATGAACTTTCCAGTTCCTTTTAGGTAAGTGGTTATGTAGTCTGGTGCAAAGGGGACACAGATGCATATACCACTGGCACCAGAAAGTATAAATATAAAATAGGCGTTACCAGGGTGGTTGCAGAGAGGACTTCAGAAAAGTAAAAAGCAGATTGCATGCAGTCCATCCATCCAAGCTCTCCTGATATCACAGAGGGTGGTGCATAGCTGAGCTACATACACTGGGGAAGGGGCCCCGTAGAGTGGAAGCTAATTGCACTGTATATTTATAGGCAAAGCAGAGAAGGGAATACTTATCCTGTTTAATCCTGTTCAGAGAAGTGGCTTTGTTTAAAAGGGAGAACGTTTTGGAGCCAGTGACAGGTATCACTCAGAATCCTATTTCTAAAGGCAAAGAAGTATGTAATATGTAGGTTCACAGTTCTTTATGCACAATTCCATGATCTAAATGCTTTGAAAACCTGAAGTGCTTTTTCATCAGTTAGTAAAATTTGACTTCAGTTATCCTGAGGCTATTTATAGTCTTTTTCCCATTTAGGGTGAATATTCATACATTATATTGCACAAATGTTAATGTGTTTGATTATAGGGTGTTACCCCAGGACCTGCTGAGGGAATTAATAATAGACATTATATATACTGTATTGTCTTTTTCTCAAATATAAAAATATTCAACTCTATGTGGGTAGGCACTGCCTTTATCCAGTTAATTCTAATGAGGCAGATTCTGAAAAACACCATAGTTATCTGACCCCATAGCAGAAAATAAACTCTATTACCTCATGGCAGGACTTTCTATCTCACTGAAATCTAACTCCTGGACCACTAGAAATGTAAGTGGGAATCTTAATAAAATATAGGCCAATGATCCTTTACCCCAAATCATTGGGGCCAGATATGTTTTGAAATTCATATTTATGTGTTTAGAAATAATTACACATATAGTGAGTCATACGTGATAGAATGGTTTGAAGCCTGATCTGCCTTTTATTAGTTGTGTAGTCTTAAATAAATTATTAACTATTCTGAGATAGAGTTTCTTATCTGTAAAATGGGAATGATGATGATATTTACCTCAGGGGGTTACGGTAGGAATTCAATGAGATGATGTGGCATTCAGTGTCAGATAAATGATAGCTATTCTCCTGTCCTCTGCCATCATTTTTATTTCAAGGTCTACAAGCTGGATCTTGAGCCTGAGCAGATTTCTATGTATTTTATCCCTTTTTATTTGGCTCAGTTGATAAAATGAATCTTTCTTGTTTCAGGTATACCATGTGACCACACAAACTGAGATAAGATGTAACTGAATATGCAGAAGTGATGATTAGTCAAATCCAAACCAACAGATTTCCAGTTGGTCCAGATAGTTGCCTTTACCTTATCAACAGACTTAAACTTTTCTGGATTTTGCTACATTTCATAACCCACAAAATAGTTCATATCAAAGAAAGAATGATGAAAGGAAGAATGAGATGTTTTAAACCAGGAAAGTCTGTCATTGGCATTGAATTTAGAATGTGAGACAACTGGAGTCCAAAGCCTGATTTCTTAAAAACTGAGAAGTGATTTTTGGTTGTTAGCCCCAAGTTAGAAATTACGATTTCTAAGAGCTGCCTGGTGAGCAAAGTTTAAATTTGTGAGCTGTAATTACTTTTGTATATATCTCATCTTGTTAAACTAATTTCCTCTTTTCTTGGCGGTGGTCTATGTAATAAGCATCACATTTAAGTTCAGCCTACCCCTGAACAAATCTTTCCTTTCTTCCTCTCTCCCTTACTTTCTCTTCCTCCCTCCCTCTCTCCTCCCTTCCTTCTTTCTTTTTTTCTGTGTTTTCTGGTAGTACATAAAAGGGTATCATCAAAGCAGTGGTTAAAACAGCTTTACAATTAAAACAATTTTTTCATGCCATAAGTGCTCTGTTTGCCTCCAGAATTTGTATTATTTCCATTCTATATTAATAAAAAATCAGGCCGGGTGCGGTGGCTTATGCCTGTAATCCCAGCACTTTGGGAGGCCAAGGTGGGAGGATCACGAGGTCAAGACCATCCTGGCCAACAAGGTGAAACCCCATCTCTACTAAACTACAAAAAATTAGCTGGGCATGGTGGCGCCATGCCTGTCATCCCAGCTACTTGGGAGGCTGAGGCAGGAGAATCGCTTGAACCTGGGAGGCGGAGGTTACAGTGAGCCGAGATCACACCACTGCACTCCAGCCTGGCGACAGAGTGAGACTCCGTCTTAAAATAAATAAATAAATAAAAAATTTTTTTAAAAATCAATCTAATCACTTCCTTTCTAATTTCTTCATTTCACTTTTCCCTATTCCAATTTTAATCCTTGTAGAGGATTGAGGAAATCCAGAGTTGAATGAGTTCTGCTAAGGAAAGCAGTCTCATTGCATCAGTAAGCAAAGGATGTACCAGTTCTCTGCTCAGTCACCAGTCAGATAAATGCAGCACACTGCTGTTTGGAATTTATAATCAAAAAGCGATTAGGCTTGTTGCTCCTGTGAACTTTCTAATTCATATCATCTTATGATCAGAGAAGGTAAACCCACAGAACGTAGAATGCTAAGTCTGTGTAAGTAATGTAGGTTAAGCATGCTGGGTCTGGACCCAGAGAATAGGGGTTTGCTTGTCTCCTAGTTACATACTATTCACTAAACCTCACCAATGCCATGCTAAGCATAGAAAATACTATGTTTATTCTTGTTATAATTACCTTCCAAGATCGTATAGGTGAAGTATGTTGGCTCTAGGATCAGAGTGCCTGGATTTGAATTCTGTCTTTGAGTTTCCATCATAATGCCACTAACTGTGTGAGCTTGGGCAGTTTCCATGCGTAGTTTCTTTATTTGTAAAATGGGCTAATACAGTATTTTACTGAATCTAAGACACAATATATAGATATTTTAGGATACAACATAATTTTATGAACCAAAAACCAAAAAATGATCCTCTAGAGGACATTTTTCATGGCCTCCATGTTGAAACATGGAGACAAGCCTTTGAAGGATGATGTCTTAGTTTCGGCGAGGAGATATTTTAATCTGAACAAATGGAATACACTCTGGGGAGGAGGTGTATTTGATTTCCACGAGACATCTGCTTTATGGAAGACATTGCCCAGAACTGATCTTTTTCCTCCCACGTGGCGGCTCTCCTGAGAGCTGAATGTATAGTCCTTCTGTCTGTCTACATGGCAGAATGGCCAAAGAAGGAGCTGCTGCCGAACAGAGGATAGGATGAGGGTCTTCTTTGAAGAGATCAACCACATTTCTGTAGTGCGTTCTAGTGCTGCAGCCCAGGGCGATGTGCAGAAGGAAATGGAGGGAAAAAAGGAGTGCACGAGGATTTGCAGCAAGGTTTGGGCTCAACCAGAGGTGCTAATAAAATGTATGTCTTATGACTCTTCCATTTAAATCTCTCTCAAGGCTCCCGTTTTTGTCCAGGGTAAAAGCCAAAGTCCCACCAAGCCCTTATGCTGCTCCCGTTCTCTCTCCAACCTCATTACCTTCCACACTGCCTTTTGCTGTCCCCACCCCAGCCACAGCGGCCCTCTTGCAGATCCCAGTACACTCCAAAAACACTGTCTCAGGGTCTGTGCCCCTGCTGTTCCTCTGCCTGAAGCCCTCTCCCTCTCGATGTCCCAGACCTGCTCCCTTACCTCCGTCACGCAGCTCAGGGGCCACTGCCCCTGTGAGGTCTCCTAAACCACCTTCCGACAGTTGCAGCCATCCCCACCCCAGCCCTTCCCTACTTCCCCTCTCTCCACAGCACTGCCAGCATCTGACCTGCTGCAAATGTTTCACTCCTTACTTTGTTCATGATTTATGTCTCCTCACTAGAATAGAAATTCTGGATAGGAAGGGAAATCCTTCTGTTCCGTTTGTATCCCAAACCTTAGAACACTTCCTGAGACACGGCAGCCACTCAAAAATTTGATTTGCTTGAATGAGTGAGTAGTAACATTAACATGGGCCATTCAGGCAGTTACAGAGAATGTTTCTGTCTGTGCCATCCAATATGGTAGCCAGCAGCCCCACTGAGCACTGGAAATGTGTCCAAATCGAGACGTGCTCTAAGTGTGAAATACACATGGGATTTTGAAAACTTAGTGCAAAAAAGGATGCTAAGTATCTCACTGATCCTTTTAATATTGATTTCTTATTGAAATAATATTTTTGATGTACGAGGTTAAAGAAAATATTACTAAAATCATGTCATTTCACTTCTTTTATTTTACGTTTTAAATTGAACTACTAGTTTTGTTTTTTCAGAGACAGGATTAGAAAATTTAAAATATGCTCATGTTATGTTTCTGTTAGACAGCACTGGGCTATATGCTTGTTGTCAGGTAGCCATGTAGTCCTTTTCAATGAGTTAGAAAAACAGAAGCATTAACTGAAGAGGGGTGGTTTTTAATTTTTCTTCATTAAATATTTGTATCCAGTATAGTTCTAGGCATTGAGAAAGTAGTAATGCATAAAACAGACAAAACTTCTTGCCTGGTTAACTGATACTTGGCCCTCTCTCCAGCAGGTTAGCAAAACATTGGCTATATCTCGGAGATGAACTGATTGGTGGTGAAACTAGAGTTTGGAAACATAAAGTTTATTTAGGTGTGTGGGTAGTTAGTTGCACATGCTTACTTCATATGGTTGCACTTTTATGCATGCTGCAAGTATCCACTAATTATTAAAAATGTTTTGTCATTAGCAACCTAATCAAGAACCCTAAGTAGATTTTTTTTTTTTTTTTTGAGACAGGGTCTTACTCTGTGGCCCAGACCAGACTGCAGTGGTGCAATGTGGGTTCACTGTAGCCTCAGCCACCTGTGCTCAAGTGATCATCCCACCTCGGCTTCCTGAATAGCTGGAACTACAGGCACGTGCTACCACACCCAGCTAATCGTTGTGGTTTTTTTGCAGAGACGGGGCTAATTTTTGTATTTTGTTGTTGTTGTTGTTGCCCAGGCTGGTTTCAAACTCCTGAGCTCAAGAGATTCAATCGCCTGGGCCTCTCAAAGTGTTCGGATTACAGGTATGAGCCACCGCCCTGGCTAGATTTTTTTTTTTTATGTGCAATTGGATATAAAGAAATCTGGATGGATCCTAATCTGCTTAGCATTCCTCATGCTTGGGTCGACTTGTAGTCCTTTTCAATGGGTTAGAAAAACAAAAGCACTGATTGAAGCAGGTGGTTTTTATTTTTTCTTCATTAAATATTTGTATCAGGTACAGTTCCGGCCATTGGGGATGTGGTAGTGCAGAAAGACAAAAATTCTTGCCTGCCTAGAACTTTCATTCAAGTAGGGCAGACAGATAGTAAACCAATACACAAAGAAAGAAAGTGTCTTGGATGGGTTATAAGTGGCATGGAGAAGACCTTCCAGGAAGAAGGGCAGGGAGTGCTATGGCAGTGGGGAGAAGTTGCTGAGAGGGCTGTTGGTAAAGCCCTGCAGGGTGACATAGACTAGAGCTGAAAGCAAGCCTTGACCATCTAGGGAGAGGAGGCTCTCCAGATGGAGAGAATGGCATGTGCAAAGGCCCTGCGCAGATACCGGCCACAGATGGGGCCCTGGCTGAGTGAAATGAGGAGCCACTGGAGGCTTTTGAGCAGTGGTGTGATGTGATGTTTCTTCCTTTTTAAGGGAATCCCTCTGCCTGCTCCACAGAAAAGAGACTGCAGGGGGCCGGGGCAAGAGCAGGGCGACAGCTGAGAGGACTCTTGGATTGACTGAGTTGGAGAAGACTAGGACCAGGACCGGCGGGTGGGGGCTGGGGGGGAGGGTGGGCAGTGAGAGTGATGGGAAGTGGTTGTATTTTAAATATATTTGTTTTTCCTTCGATTACCTTAGAAGCCAAAAGAAGGAAGCAAAAATCTGGGAGAAAAATGTCATGAATGATATTATCTTGGGGTAAACTTTGGATATCTTTGTCCCAGGAAAATGCAGCCATGTCCTACTGCAAGCAAATTGTGAGATTTAGAATCAAAGCCTGCTTGCCCTATTCATAGCTCTGCATTTGTCTCTTCAACCACACACCTGTTTTCAATGATGAAAATTTAAATTAAGCTCAGGATAAAGAATATTTAGATTTCATGCGTGACACATTACGGCATTTGATACAGGCCACAGGAAGGATTTTCACGTTTACTTGCCTGGAATAAATATGCATTGTGTCCAGTAAAATGCTAGGCCTCCATTAAGTTCTTAATAAATATCAATTGCTGACAAAATGCTAATTGATGACTTAACATATTTGAAATAGAAGTGTGTGTGTTATTTATAGAATGAGGTTTTCAAAGCAGTTAGGAATGGCCTTAAACTTGATTCTTCTCTGTCTTGTTCCTATACTCTCCACTATGTAGAATGGTGCATACCCACATTTTTAAATTTTAGATATTTGTACTTTTAAACTATTTTGTTTTCTAAGAAGTTTCAAGTTTTCTACGATATGACTTTCTGGAAGGAAGGAAAAAGAGGAAAGAAGACAGTAGGAAGGAAGAAAGGAAAGAAAGAAGGAAGGAAGAAACAAAGGAAGGAAGTCTCTGAGAGGCAACCATCTTGTTGGCATTGGCAAAGTAGCCCCTGTTCATATTCGTACATTTGGACTGTAAGGGTCCTCCCCCTTCCAAGATAGGAATTCTACACTGGGGTGCGGCTCTCAGCACACATTCTATGGAACAGCCTAAGGAGGGAAAAACCCTTTAGGTTCTGCTTCACTCAAACTTCTTGTTTTTCCCACCTCCTGACATTTTTATTCAAGTGACAGTCAGATCAAAATTAGCATAAAAGGCTAATTATAAAGCAGAAAGGAACCCAATCACCATGTCTTTTGGAAGTGTAGGAGGCGGGTGCAGATGGGACTGCTGGCTTTTTCTAGGTATTAAGCGGGTAGGATTGTCATTGTGAGCTGATTGTGCCTCGAATCTTGTTTAGTCCCAGTCAGGAGCCCCCTGTCCCCAGTGACATCCTATTCTGACTCGGTGATGGCAAAGGAGCTATTCATCTAAGCAGCTTCAGGCTTCCAACCTATTGTCCCGATATTCCCCAGGGTAGGGTACAACCTGGCCGAATCTGCAAGGTGACTTTCTTTGCCTAAGTGAGTGAGTGAAATTGGAAGTAAATGTTATTTCAATGCTTGCTCTAAAAATTAAAGACTTTAAAGAAGAGAAAGAAAATACTTCTGGATTATTAGTGGGTAGAGTCCCCATAAGGACATCTAAGAAATAATAGTCCTTTACTTCTCAGAATTATTTTCTAAAACATCATATCTGTTTCAGGCTTTCTTATATGAAGAAAATGTGTAGGTTAGGATCTCTTAACTGTGGCATTCGTCATTCTGGGCAGGATGGTTCTTTGTTGTGGGGATGTCCTGAGCGCTGTAGGATGTTTAGCTGCAGCCCTGGCCTCTACTCAGCCAATAACACTTCTCAATTGTGACAACCACAAATGTCCCCAGTTATTCCCAACTGTCTCCTGGGGGACAAAATTACCCCCAGCTGAGAACCACTGCTCTAGTTACATATATAATTACAGATATATAGATGTATTCCCAGAAAATGAAATGAAAGCTCTTTTAACAATTTCCCCCCAGAAAATGAGATGAAGGAATCGTTTGGCAAGCAGAAGACTCACGTTTTATAATTTCTAAATCACTGTTTTGAATATATTTTAAAAGCCTGTAGTACCTCTGTAATTTAAAAAAACTTCAAGAAACTCTAAATCAGCTCTAATTCTTTCCCCTGAGCTAAGATTTCCAAGTGAAAGCAACCTGTTTAAATGCCTGAGAAAGAGGATAAGAAAGTCCTCTGAGACTTGGAATTTGAAATTGCTCGTTCTTTAAAAGTAATTAAATTTGCCTGCAGAATCATCTCTTTTGCTTTGGTAATTCTCCAGGCTGCTGAAATATCACATTTGCAAAAGTACACCCACGATATAACCTATCCAGTTTTTCCTTCCTTTAAGCTCACCCACGCAGGCATATTGTGGGTGAACAGACAGCAAAAGCCAAAGGCACTAATGGGGTTACAACAGGACAGCCATTGAGTGCTGCCACCAGGTAGAGGGTCATATCCCTGTTAGTATACATCCGAAAATTGCCTAGTGAGACCAACTATTGAATGATAACAGAAGTAGCAAACTCGATAGTAATACTGACTGACACTTTCCCTCCCCTCCAGGTCACACTTCACTGGTTTCATTTCTTCCACTAATGAAAACCATAAGCTTTCTCATATTTTTAGTATAATTCTCCATGTCCTCTCCATTACAGAGCTAGCATACTATTCACAATTCATAGAACATGCTTTGAATATTACTGTACTATGACTCGTTACAGCTCTGGCTCTAATCACAGCTTATTTAGAATATATATATATATGTTGTCCGACTGTATATTTTAAAAGTAAATTCTTTACACATTAAAAAAGATTTATATATACATATACATTTGTATGTTATATATGTATATATATAGTTTCTCTGCTTTTCCTCTTACTATTGAAAAAAGACAAAGAAGTAACATTAGGCAACCAGGATGGGAACATGTTATGAAATGCTCAGAGAAATTCTCAACGAGTAAGTGGGCAGAATTTTGGTGAAGATAGCATTGTAAGCTGATAATTTGAGGGCTCCTTGGCTCCAAACATTTTACATTAAGTAAAATGTGAAAATAATATTAGAAGACATAACACCACACTAAGAATAAAGTAAACATCTCTAGGGGCAGAAATGAGCAGAAGCACACATGGGTGATCCAGGTTGAGCCTAGGCCCAGAAGCAGAGCGGGACAGGAGTCTGGGGTGGAAGGGAACAGAAGTGCCCATGGAGGCTGAGGACCAGAGCTTGATTCAGTGGTGGGTGTCCCAGCCAAGCAAGGCAGATCTAAACCTGCAGCATATCATTTCCAGCCCAGGTGAACGAATGCAAGGAGCTGGCGTCTGCCTCTAATGTTTACTAACGTCCTGGAGTTACAAGATTGTCACCTAAGTACTTTTCTTCCCGTCAGTTTCATAGCCCTATTCATATCACCCTACTTCTGACTTACTTCAATAGTCTTGAAATAATATCCCTGCTTTTCAAACTTGCTCATAAAACAAATTCAATTAATTCCTTCAAAGTATTATTTTGTTACACCATTACATGGCTCCAAAGCCTTGTTAGTAGCTCTCCACCAGTAATAGAAAAGTCCAAGCTCTTTCTCATATTCTTGCCATTCAAAGCTCTCTGCATATTGGCTCCATCCTTTTTTTTGTCTTTTTTTTGTT